>BQNB010082895.1:0-29192 GCA_026074375.1 Tanacetum coccineum
ACTATTAACTATTAAACTACGAGCTATAATAAACAGTAAAATACAATGGGTGACCGAGTCTTTTTCTAATATCTAACACATTGTTTGACTCAATATTTTGAGGCTAACAGATTGTTTCTTGCTTTTTCCCATGGCATATGCAGAACATAAATGGTCCTTTTTTAATTTGAGTCTAGGAAGACCATGTACTAGACTGTGTCTGGCCAAGTGATTAATAGCACCAAAATTCAAATGAGATAGATGATGATGCCATAACCATGACTTAGTCTTTGTGGCTTTTGACAAGAGACATATAGGAGAAGACGTCATCATATTCCCAATGGACAGAGAGTACAGGTTAGTTCTTCGAGATCCTGAGAGTAAATCAACACCTTCCAGATTACGAACAAAGCATGTGTGTTTTCAGAAAGCTACTTCAAGATCTGAGTCACAGAATTGACCGACTGAGAATAGATTGTGTTCTAGTGCTTCCACATAACAAACCCTTGAAATTGTGATGTTTCCTATCTGATAATCACCATACCTCATAATCTTTGCAACTTGGTCGTTACCGAATTTGACAGTACCAAGAAATTTATGAACAAAATTGGTGAGCTGAGAGCGATCTCCCGTCATGTGTTTGGAGCAGCCAGAGCCTAAATACCACAAAATAATTTGGACAACTTGCAATCGATAAGAGAAGAAGAGGATGGAGCAACTGAAGTATTAGATCCCTAAGATGTATTGGGTTTTATTTTGTTAGCAGTCATAGATTTTGCAATCTTAGTTTTGCTATTAGGAACAGATTTAGGTACTTTAGGTCCCCTTGTTTATACTTTAGTTACTGCATGTTCGGGTGCAACTACTTCAAGAGGAATGGGAACCCTAAGAGACACTTTATTAGTGGCGGTAATCCTAGTTAAAGGGAATACATTTCCAACTAAGGTGAAAGTCCTTCCAGTGGGTTTCCATTTATATCCAACAGAGTTAAACACTTTTCTAGTAGGTTTCCATTCCTTTCTCTTTTTATTTTTCTTAGAGGCAGATTTCTCATGCACATTCATATTATTCACATGATCAATTAAACACATAGCATGATTAGCATCAAACAAACATTCATTGCATATAGAACAAAGAGCCTGAGCACCTTTAACAGGATGCTAAACATGTTCATTATAGACATTTTTAGAATCAGAGTTCTGTTTATTCAACTTAGATTTAACTTTCTTAGATTGGACTTCTACTTTATTCTTCTTATTACTACTTGGTGTTCATGAAATCCTATCATTCTTTGTATTGCCTGAAGGCTTTGATTCGCTAGCACTAGTACAAGGTTTTACTCCTGTAGAAGACAATGAATGTCTGTTAGTTACTTTAGGCATGTTGCTTGATGATGCGGCAGTGTCAATAAATCAAACTGTTTTCTTCTTATTGATAAGCGTGACCGCAACTAATTTATCACTAGGTTTATAAATATCAGGGCAAGTATCTCTAACATAACCTAACAACTCTTGAATTAGCTTAACATACATATAGGCTGAGTAAGATGCACTATCTAAAGGGTTTCATGATTTAACTTGTTCAACTATCTCCCTAAGAATAGCAGCTTGTTATATAGTATGCTTAAGGTAGTATTCGTGAGCTTCCCTATTATTCTTAACCTTAGGAACCAAAATTACTAGGTCAAGCTTATACATTCCTGAAGCAATAGTGGTAGCATTTGACACTTGGGCAGCATTGTCAACTATGTCTTTTCCTTTGAATTTCCTAAGATCATTTTTAATGCTGTTATGACAAAAACCTTTTCTTGGAGTTGAGCATTTAAATCAGTAATTTCAACAAACTTCCGATTTAATTAATTGACCAAAGATTCAACATGTTCTTTAGCATAAACACATGATAGTTTAATTGAATCATAGAGTCGTTTATAAGTCTGTTTCAAATGCTCATTCTCAGTAATTAGTTTTGTCACCTTAGGTTCCAGTTCGATATTGGATGGTCTCAATCTCATCCTATGTCCTTTCTTTCACACTTTGTGTGGCTAGAAGTTTTATTTAATCGTTAAGTGTTTGCTTTAACTTCTTGATTGTGTGTCTTTTGCTTGAGGCTCAAACTTTCTAATTGTTCTAAATTCAAACAAATTGATCAAATGATGGCTTTTAGTTTTTTGGTTCACAGATGTGTTATTCTTTTGAAAAATTTCTTTTTTGTGTTGCATTGCAATTTCAAGAGAAAAGGCAATGTTGTTCAAGTTAGAAATTTTTTTTAAAAGTATATTATATTCATCGTTTTCATACCAAGTTGTGTTGTTTGACATGATCAGCTGCAAGTTCCAGACACTTGGTTGCACATTTCCACATGATTCAAAAATCATTCACAACACAGAAGTATTCACCTTTTTATCTGAAGGTATTCACATTCCCCTGAAGGAATTCTACAACAATATTCACAATATCTTGAGAAATGATTGGATTCAAGAATCGATGGTTTTCAATCAAAAATTGTTTCTTTTGAATTTCCAAGCATTGTTTGTCTACATGTACTGTTGAACAGCAGCTTCCATCTTGTTAAAAACTGTTTGAAATTTAGTTACCTCATTTAAAGATCTTTATCAAAAAACATTAAATATGTAGTTTAAGGTCTTTTAAAAATAGAATTATTTCTTTTTGAAAAACAGCTTTAGTGTGTTCAAACCCCTATTCCCTTCCTGTTAAAGCATCAGGTGTGATCTTCTTTTTCACCAAATTTTCAAATTGGCCAAGATGGTATTTAAGCTTTTTAATGCTTGTATTAAACATGCTTACCTTAGAAAGTTCCCGTGGAGCCTCAATCTTGACAGGCGAAGAAGCAGATTGGTCAGTATTAGGGTGTAAAGCTTGTTCATCAAACAGTTCTCGTTGTGGGACAAAAGTATGTGTTACCAATTTTCAGATAATCAGCTCACGGTTTTAACTCAGCATAATTAATTGGTTTGGTGTAACTTTCTTTTTCTAAGACCATGTGGAGGGATCACTGTTTTTATAAGCATTTTGGATCGACTTCTCTTCTGCAAGCATAAATCAGTCGCTCTTCAGAATTGCAATTGAAAATCACATTGGATTGTCCATTAGCAATTAACCATGATCATCAAAAAGCATTTGCTAATCTGCTGAGTTTCTTAAGATAGATTGGCTTTTGAAAACTAAGAGCTTGTTCAGGTTGTTTTTTCATAGAAAAATATGGGTTCGTGGCATATGCACAGTTTGCGCGGATTGACCCTATTTTTATATACTCAATGTTTGTCAAGTTCTTTTAAACTTTTTTTTCTAAGCAAGTTTCTGTATCAATATTCTTAGCTTCCTTTTCCTTTAGATTCCTTTTTTGAAAACTTTTATTTTGTTTTTGTTTAACATTCCCTTTCCTTTTTTTTTTTTTTTTGATTGCTTTAGAAATCAATGTGTTTAAGACAGTTACTTTCTTTTTCATAAATCCGCAAAACTGTGCATTTTTTCCGAATAATTCATCTATAATATGCTTTTCTCGAGTATCTATTTCCACTTTATTTTGTCTTTATTCTAGCAATTGTACCTGTTCTTCTGTTATCTTTCACGCTCAGCAGATAAAGATTCATTGGCAATTAGGGATTATCTTATTGACTCTTTGTTACAGCTAGTCAATTGATTTGGCACGTTGTTCAACACCGATTAATATCAAGGCATCTTGTTGTGAGAAGAATATGTATGCCTAAATAGCTTGATTTTGTGATTTAATCAGATTGACTGAGAGTACAAAATGATTTTACTATCCATAATATGTATTCATTCTCTGGAGTGTTCAACAAAATTGAGAAGGTTCATTATACAACATATCTGCACACTTTGATTTTCCATTTCTTATTAGTGGTGTCAGAGATTGGTACCTCGAAAAAGTAACATCTGATCCGGTAACTTGACAAAAATTAGCCATATGAACTGCTTCTTTGGCTTGTAGAGTTCTCGTCCAGTCAGAATCATATGCATCCAAATCATCTGCTTGATAAGCCGCATTGTGTGTGATGACTGACCGTGTAACTAGACTTTCTGCAATACCAGGATCTTCCAAGAATTCCAATTCTTTCTCATTAAGAAACCCCTATTCTTTTCTGAGCTTAAAAAGTCAATTATATACTTTATCCCTTGAAACTATGTAAGCTCCTTTTCCTTTTGGTTTGGAGAACTGTCTTGCCATTATGACCTTCCTTTGGCACAGTTAAAACCACTTCACAACCCTTTTGTTGACATGAATAATTCCCTCATATTCCCAAAGTATTAGCTCTTGTTCCTAAAGTACCAGCAGCATAAGAATTTTGTCTCCCCTGAAGTGGTTAAATAGTCACCCGTCTATCATGAATAGTTGCTTGTTGTCTTGGGTTTGATGAATTTCTTAGCTAATTGTTGGTAGATGGGAAACAAGAGGTGACGGAAGTAGACAGAAATTACATCATTTTGTTAATGGCATCAATGGGGCCATCTCCTTGTTTAAACACGGGAACTGTGAGACCATAGTCTATTGGAGGAAATTCAGCAATATGTGTTTATTGATTAACCATGGAGACAGTATATTAAATTTGAGGAACAAATTGTGGTTGTGGACAAGCCTCTTGATGAATAGTTGATGAGTAAGCATTTGGATACGGTGTTGATGGATAAGAAATTGCAAGAGGTGTAGATGGATAAGTAGTTGAGCAATGTTATGTGGGATGAAGTGATCTATATTGATGAGTCGGAGATGGTGAAAACTGTTGTTGGATTTGTGGATTGTTGTATGAAGATTGATAAGTGTTGAACTAAGACGGAGTCTGCTAGTGATTGGCAACTAAAGCAAGTGGATCATGATTGTGCTCACGCATAATACGAACTTCTAGTTTAATTGAATCATAGAGTCGTTTATAAGTCTGTTTCAAATGCTCATTCTCAGTAATTAGTTTTGTCACCTTATGTTCCAGTTCGATATTGATGGTCTCAATCTCATCTATGTCCTTTTTCACACTTTTTGTGGTAGAAGTTTTATTTAAACGTTTAATGTTTGCCTTTAACTTCTTGATTGTTGTGTCTTTTGCTTGAAGCTCAACTTTCAAATTGTTCAATTCAAACAATTGATCAAATGAAGGTTTAGTTTGGTTCACAGATGTGTTATTCTTTTGAAAAATTTCTTTATTGAGTTGCATTGCAATTTCAAGAGAAATGCAATGTTGTTCAAGTTTAGAAATTTTTTTTAAAAGTTTATTATACTCATCTTTTTCAACCATGTTGTGTTGTTTGACAAGCTCAGCTTCAAGTTCCAGACACTTGTTGCACATTTCCACATAATTCACAAAATCATTCACAACAACAGAAGAATTCACTTTTACAGAAGTATTCACATCCACTGAAGAATTCACAACAATATTCACAATATCTTGAGAAATGATTGGATTCAAGAATCGATGGTTTTCAATCAAAAATTGTTTCTTTTGAATTTCCAAGCATTGTTTGTCTACATGTACTGTTGAACAGCAGCTTCCATCTTGTTAAAAACTGTTTGAAATTTCGTTACCTCATTTAAAAGATCTTTATCAAAAACATTAAATATGTCTTTTAAAGTCTTTAAAAATAGAATTATTTCTTTTTGAAAAACAGCTTTAGTGTGTTCAAACCCCTATTCCCTTCCTGTTAAAGCATCAGGTGTGATCTTCTTTTTCACCAAATTTTCAAATTGGCCAAGATGGTATTTAAGCTTTTTAATGCTTGTATTAAACATGCTTACCTTAGAAAGTTCCCGTGGAGCCTCAATCTTGACAGGCGAAGAAGCAGATTGGTCAGTAATAGGGTGTAAAGCTTGTTCATCAAACAGTTCTCGTTGTGGGACAAAATGTTTACCAAATTCTTCAGATAATCAATTTAACTCAGCATAATTAATTGGTTTGGTGTTAACTTTCTTTTCTAAGACCATTGGATCACTTTGTTTTAAAAGCATTTTGGATCGACTCTCTTCTTCAAGCATAAAAGTCTCTTCAGAATTGGCAATTGAAATCACATTGGTTTCCTTAGCAATAACATTATCATCAAAAAGCATTTGCCTAATCTGCTGAGCTTTCTTAAGATAGAAAGGATTTTGAAAACTAAGAGCTTGTTTCAGGTTGTTATCATAGAAAACTTATGGTTTCGTGAGCATATGCACAGTTTGCGCGGATTGACCCATTTTATATACAATGTTGTCCAGTTCTTTAACTTTTTTTTTCAAAGCAATTTCTGTATCAATATTCTTAGCTTCCTTTTCCTTAGATTCATTTTTGAAAACATTAAATGTTTTTGTTAACAATTCCCTTTCCTTTGATTGTTTAGAAACAATGTGTTTAAGATAGTTAATTTCTTTTTCAAAATCCGCAAACTGTGCATTTTTTCCCGAATAATATCATCTATAATAAGCTTTTCTCGAGTACCTAAATCCACATTTTGTCTTTCTTCTAGCAATTTTACCCGTTCTTTGTATCTTTCAAGCTCAGCAGATAAGGATTCATTGGCAATTAGATTATCCTTATTGACTTTGTTACAGTTAGTCAATTGATTTGACAGTTGTTCAAACACAGATAATATCAAGGCATCTTGTTGTGCAGAAGAATATGTATCCTAAATAGCTGCATTTTGTGATTTAATCAGATACTGAGAGTACAAAATGATATTACTATCACTATGTATCTCATTCTCTGGATGTTCCACAAAATGAGAAGGTTCAATATACAACATATCTTGCACACTTTGATTTACCATATCATTATTAGTGTTGTCAGAGATTGGTACCTCGGAAAGAACATCTGATCCGTAACTAGACAAATTAGCCATATGAACTGCTTTGGCTGTAGAGATCTCGTCACAGTCAGAATCATATGCATCCAAATCATCTGCTTGATAAGCCGCATTGTGTGTGATGACTGACCGTGTAACTAGACTTTCTGCAATACCAGGATCTTCCAAGAATTCCAATTCTTTCTCATTAAGAACCTTATCATTTTCTTGAGCTTCAATCAATAAAACTTTATCCCTGAACTATGTAGCATCCCTTTTCCTCTTTGGCTTTGGAAACTGTCTTGCCATATGACCTTCCTCTTGGCAGTTAAAACACTTCACAACCCTTTGTTGACATGAATAATTCCCTCATATTCCCAAAGTATTAGCTCTTGTTCCTAAAGTACCAGCAGCATAAGAATTTTGTCTCCCCTGAAGTGGTTAAATAGTCACCCGTCTATCATGAATAGTTGCTTGTTGTCTTGGGTTTGATGAATTTCTTAGCTAATTGTTGGTAGATGGGAAACAAGAGGTGACGGAAGTAGACAGAAATTACATCATTTTGTTAATGGCATCAATGGGGCCATCTCCTTGTTTAAACACGGGAACTGTGAGACCATAGTCTATTGGAGGAAATTCAGCAATATGTGTTTATTGATTAACCATGGAGACAGTATATTAAATTTGAGGAACAAATTGTGGTTGTGGACAAGCCTCTTGATGAATAGTTGATGAGTAAGCATTTGGATACGGTGTTGATGGATAAGAGATTGCAAGAGGTGTAGTTGGATAAGTAGTTGAGTAATGTTATGTGGGATGAAGTGATCCATATTGAGGAGTCAGAGATGGTGAAAATTGTTGTTGGATTTGTGGATTGTTGTATGAATATTGATAAGTGTTGAAATAAGACGGAGTCTGCTGGTGATTGGCAACTAATGCAAGTGGATCATGATTGCGCTCACGCATAATACGAACTTCATTTGCGTAAAGTTCGTGTTGTTGAAGATATGCATGAAGCTGATCAAAGTTGGTAGTATGCAAATCTTTTACAAGCTTGACATAAGTCACAAACTTACTCCATTCAGGTGGAAGACTGTTTAAGAACTTGGTATTGACTTAAAATTGCTCTAATTTCATTTTGTAAATGTTCATGTCATCGATCAGTTGAGTAAATCTCAAGTAATATTGATGAAGTGATTCCCCTTTGATGTGAGAAAACTTATCAAATGCATCATACGATTTACATTCCCTTTCCTGCTTTGTCAATAAAGTACCTGCATTAGTAGTTGAATTCTTTCCCATAGATCCTTGGCAACTCTGTGATGATTAACAAGTGAATAGATATCAGATGGTAGACCTTGAAGAATGATATTAGTTGCCTTGAGATCACAATCAGCTTGAATTTTTTCTGTAGCAGACAATTCAACATATTTCTTTGTACTGGTCACCCTATTGTCTTCAATCGTAGGACAAATGAGTGGACCGTGTTCGACTGCTTCAAGTATCATTCTTTGGTTCTCTCTGTTTTGCATGTATAGTTCCATTTTACTTTTCTAAGAATCATACAGGTCTTTGTCTAACATTGGTGGATGATTGTCAGCACTAGAGAGTATCATGTACTCAGCAAGAGTATTCTTTTGACCAATTGGAATAATTAAATTCATTTTGATTTTATACGTGATAAGATGAAAGATGATCGTACAGTGATTGGAGGTTGTTGTGTTAAAGTGAGATTTGATTAAAGTGATTAAGTCTTTGGAATACACGGGATTTTATAATTCTTGATAAAACCGGGAAAACAAATTTTTATGGGATTTTCAAATCAAAGAACAACCGTATAATTCACCTAATGAAAGTTTATGTTCTCCTCTTAAGGACAGGTAATAAATACACAAGCAAATTATGTATAATTCGCCTATAAGGAAAACGTATAAATCACCCTTGGAAATAACGGTATAAATCACACCTTGTAAATAAATACGTTTAAACCGACCCTTGGAAATGAACAGTATAAAATCATCCTTGGATATTGATCACGTATATATTGCGCCTTGGTAATAATACACGTTATAAATCACCTATGAAAAACACGTATAATTTGCCTGAAGATAAAACGTATAATTCGCCTAAAGAAAAGAACGTATAAATCGCCTTAGGTAATTCACGTATAAATCGCCTTAGGAATTTCGTTATAAATCGACCAGTATCAAAATAGTATAAAATATCCTATGAAAAAATTAGCGTTTAATTCGACATGAAGGGAAAGGTGTTATACTAGCCTAAAACATATAATTCGCCCCAAACTCTTCTACGAACTCAAACTCAAAAATCTTTAAAATACTCACTTTTTGACGTTTTTATCCGTTTTTTCTTTGTTATTCTTACATATCCAAAGGACTATTGGAATCTAAAAACTCAAACTTAATGTTTTTGAAACGAAATTTTAAATCAAGATTCTTGGTACAAAACCCTTCTTATACTACAAAAATGACTCAAAGATGAAATTTTTGATGGGTTTCAAATATTTTCTTGTACTTCTAGCCTAAACTAAGATAAATAAAGAAGAAAATTGAAAGCTTTATGGTTCCCCTAAAAAGTAAAAACTTTTTGAATGGTTCAATACAAGATACAGGAGAAACAAGGTAACAAATGCACCCAAAACACTTCACAACACCTCAATGGCTCTTGATACCAATTGTAGAATATATTAACACATATAGTATGGAATTTCGTTTAGTGTTTCTAGAGAGGAGAAAGTGGTGGTTGATGAACACTTAGAGGATAGAAACGTACAAGGAAGGTATTAGATTAACTATGTGAGAAAAATGAACAACCAACACCCTCTCCATGTTGTGGAGAGGGTTATATAAAATTTTTTATCCTTTCGCTATGGACCAGCCTGGGCTTAGTCATGGGCTTTTCATTGTCTTTGCCCCAATTAGCTTACTAACATTAAATGATGATTAATTACGAGCTTACGACTAACTATATTGAATATGTGACCGGATACTTTTTGTATTCTAACAAATCTTTTATTTCATGATTTTTGGAGTGTATTATGTGTTCTTATGTGTTTGTTTTGAGTCAATTATGTGTTAACTATATTTTTTTTTTTGGTTTTTGCAGTTAATTTTGCAGGAAATCATAACTAAGGGATTTACGTGAGTGAATTTTTAAAGAAGGATTTTTTTTCTTTACTGACTCTGGAGACGATCAGGATTAATCCTGAACGGCGTCCGCAAGGCCTTTGCTAAGGGAAAATTCGATTTTTATTTAATTTTTGAGAATATTATTCTTGTATAATTTTAGACTTTGTATTTTTCCTAAAACCTGCAGGATGGGAAACATTAAATTAACACATTAATCAATATCCTTTTATTTGGTTTTCGTAGAGGTACTAAACTTAGTTATTGAGGTTGTTTTATCGTTTCAACCATGGATTTTACGCTTGGTGTAGTTGTCTTGTCTTTGATTTATTGGTTATGTTTGATGAGCAAGAAGCTTGGAAGTTATTAGGGAAGTTTTCAGATGACGATTCTTGGAGACGATTTAACCAGTATGCATGTTTTCTTCTCATTATTAAGAAAAACCAGAGGCAGGTACTTGTTTCTTTTACTTATTTTCTTTTCTCTTTATTCGTTCTACGGGTAATTTTAAAGAACATTGAGGACAATGTTCAACTTAAGTGTAGGGGAAATATAGCCTATAGAAACTTATTCCTTCAATGTCCATTTGCTTTGTCTTTTAAAATGATGGGTAACTATAGTTGAAAATAGCATAAACTCGGTAATTTTAACCAAATTAAAAAAATGATAACACATACTCGACGAAAAAACCGAGTACTAATAGCGTCTCTCATGGATAGGAATTTATATGACTTAGCAACAAAAAAAAACCTCAAATTCCACCCAAAAAATGGAGGTCGCCTTATTAGATTCTATATGGAATTAGGGTATCCATCATGATACCCAAGATAATTTTACCTTTGCTTGTTTGAGTTAAGGTTCGAATGTTGTCATATGTGTCTATTCCGTCGTTACGGATATGTACTTATGGTCTTTGTCGCCTTTTTAGTGCATTGGTATCGGTTTAAAATTATGTGTGATTATACCGGTAGTGTATTAAATTATAGAAACTTGTTTTGTGATGTATCCGGGCAGCCATTGTAAGTATTTGGCTATGCTAGATAGGATGGCTTTAGATTAACCATGTTTTTAACCTGTATTTGGTATGATGGTCAACCTCGATCATTTACGATCCCAACTCCTTGCCATGCACTCATTTTTAGTGGCAGGATACCCCTAGTACAACCCTGATACCTATCCTTTTCACGGTTCTCGTAAAAGTTTTTTTTTTTTTTTTTTTCTGGTTAAGCCGGAAGTTATGAAGAGAATTGTTCACATTTAAATATTGTTTACACCCTCATTGCCTTAGCACTACTTGTATGGACTAATTTTAGTACATTATTGTTTTTAACCCAAGTTAATTATTGAGTACACGGTTGCTAAGTCCCATATCCTTGATAAATACAGTTTATGGGTCGATTAGGATTCTTGGTAGTATTAGTTCTTATGAAGATTTGTGGAGAAGTAACTTATTACCCCACATTTGAGCTCATATGCTCCATGTTTTTGTTGATCTACTCAATTTGGGTCATTAGTTAGATTGTAATTATTGAGTATGTAAAAGTTCAAGTGTAGGGGTGTATCTTTAAACCCCATGATGTATTATATGTTTAAGCAATGGCAGGGCAAAAGTGTACGAAAAAAATATGAAAAAGAAAGAAAAAAAATGTGTACGGGCTGCCATTTGCTTATGTTATGTTTATCATAGATTCAAGAAAAGAAAAAATAAAGAGATTTGATGTAGGTTTTTGTTAGAGTTTGTTTATCTTGTCCGAGATCTTTGGCTTAGCAACCCAAACAGCATGTATTCGTATAAATTATTAATCTAACCTTTCACCCAAATTCACACACAAAAGTCACTCCCTAGATGTTTTCAATCCATTTCTGTTTACATTAATGTTATTCTTACACCTACACCCCATAAACCTTTATATTTGCACCTCTTTGATAGTAATGACTAATGCTTGCGCCTAGAGGTGGAGGTTTGATCATTTACTAAGCCCATGGTAATTTATATGCTATGACAGGTAATGAGTGTTAATTTTCTGTTTCCCATAGTTGTTATACTTTATTATACACCCGAGAGAAAAAGAGAATCCAAACACTTATGTGAGGTGTCATTTTATACACTATTTCAGGTCATTTTAACCAAGAAATCATACAAATATGCCCAAAATTATGTGCTTAATCGTTTGTTTTTAGGTTTTTGGCACTAGGATGACATTTAGAGGAAATACACGTGACTTAGGCTCATTTGGAGAAGAATCGGACAAGACTACGACTCTACACCAAATCCTTTGAAGAAATCAAGCATACAGAGCGTGGAGACGGTTCATTGTCGGAGTTCCTAATAGCGAATTCGTCACAATTTATTAAGCGACCGGCTGTTAGAGATTTTACTGATAGCACTTAGTCAGAATAACGCTTGTTAGTCGACCTAAAGAAACCCTAGAAGATTCGGCGTCACAAGATAAATAAGACTATTCCACTTGCGTGTGAAGTATTAAATAGTGTTTTGATCATAATCTTCATACAAACTCGGATTCAGACGAAGTTCACAACCTACGCGATCGCAACGAGAAAATTATAACTAACGTAAGATGACGGACGCGACGGCTCGGTTTTTGGCGCGATCGAGTCTGAATTTGCCACGATCCTAGGGGTTTTTCTATAAATATAGCCTCATAACTTCGTTTTTATCAAGCCCCCAACCCTAAGTCTGATTCTAGGGTTTGGGTAGGTGTTTTTCCAGCAACTTAGAAGGTCTAGTTCAATCATAAACATCTTGTACTTGTTTGATTATCGTTTATATCTTAATTCATGTCTTCAATTCCTTTTGTTGATTATGATTTCTATTCTTTATTAAGTATGATTGCTATTCTGTTAACTTAAATTTAGTAGTTTGCTTAGATTGTTTATAAAATCTTTATGATTGATTGTGTATTTGTTTTTTATTAGGTTTTGATGATAATGATATTTATATTTGCATTGTCTGGATCGAAGATCCATTTGTTTACGTACTATAGTTGATTGATTGATTTGTAATAAACTAGTTTGCATGATTAGGCAACCTTAACGTGTAATCGGTTTATTCTTGGTCATTTAGCAACCTAAAGGCCTTTAAGAGACATGACTTAGCAACCTAAGCGTGGACAAGTTAATTGGTGATTTGTATGCAAGTGTGTGTTAGTTAGTCAAAAGAGCAGCCTCTAGGCTAATTAGTGATTCTTGGCAACATAAGGTCACATTAGGTTGAATTATGTATGATAGTGGAAATCTTAATGCTCTATGCTTGTGTTCGTGTCCGATTGAGCAACTTCATAGACATTGGCCATAGGTGTAGAAGGGCGAGGGGATACGAAAGCTTACCGAGCCATATTAATCATAATACCCACATCAATTATTCATCTAACTAGTTAAGTCACAATCATATTCAGATTAGGGTAGAGGAAATTTCATCTAAGTAATAATACGTTCTTTATATCTTTGTTTGTAGCTTTATTTTATTTAAATTAGGATTAGTTATTAGCTTAATCAAAACCCCCCTTTAAAACTCGATATTTACTTGCTTTCTTAAACAAAAATATAAGGACCAAGAGTATTCTTCCTCATACCTTTAGATTTGGCGACTTACACTTCGAGCCTACCTCACTCGATTCCATATAAAGAACGATAAATCCCCCGGTTCTTACCTACACTACATACATGGTTAGGTACCTTGCATAGGAGTTGTAAAACTCTTTGCGAGTTTACAAGACATCGTCAATGGGTTGAGAGTTAGTGTGGGTTTGGGTTTCTATTGGAAGCGGGGTAGGAGAGTCGACCTAGGTCTGGGCCGTGGGTGTTGAATTGGATATAGGTTGGGCGTAGGTCATGGGTAATGGGTGGATTAGGCCGAAGTGAGTAGAGAGAAACCAGGTGGTGGGCCACTTGACTGGTTTGGACCGAGGGTATGGGTTGGTGTTTGAGGTATTGATGGGTCAATAGTGGTATTAGATGGTGGTAGTATTTGTTTGGTAGGATTTTGTAATATATGAAGAGTAATGGTTGAGGGGAGGATTGTGTCATGGACAGTCGTACTATGAGGTGGAAGGGTTAATAGATCCATAAGGAATTTGATTACTCTATTAAAGGTAAATGTATAAAGATAATGATTGTGTTTGTAGTCAGGTCCAAGACGTCGATAATCTTGGTGATCTGGCTGGGTGAAACTGGGTAACCTAAAAATATACACAGTGTGGCTCGTGGAGCAAGTCTGTGTGGTGGAAATAAATGAGGATAACAAAGGCATCCAAAGGTGCGAAGTTTGTAAGATTGGTAATTGTCTCATGTTATTCAATAAAATGATTACAATATAAAGATCTAGAAGTAACATAAGCGGGCTAAGGCTTAATCATAATGGACCGAAACTAATCAACTAACAAAAAATAAGTTCAATATCTAAGCATATCTATCTCTTTTTTTCTCATTTTTCTTTTTTTTCCGGTCATCCCTATTGATCGATTTCAGTGATTATAGTGGTTAACAACATAGTTCGAGTTATACTCGTATGGCCCCCTCCTCCCGTGCCACGCCCTATATGTGATTGGCACCTCATAAAAAGAACAACGCAAACTAAAAATTTGTAATGGCTGCTCTTATCTTCTAATGAAGTCTGAAATGAGTTAAAATAACTCATGGAAAGGTATGTTCCTTAAGAACACGATCTGAAATCAAATCTCATACTAAATACAATAATGAAGACAAAAAAAGTGAGTTTTACAACATAAAAATCGACTATTAGTTGCTTTGGACTAGTGTATGGCAGACCTATAAATGTTATTTGCTTTGGACATCTTTAGACAACGCAAAATTTAAGTTTGTTTCGTTGGAATATGAACAAATATAAATTATATATGTCCGGAATTTATTCGAGCCTAAGGGGACGCACACGTTAATATGTAGAATAACGTTTTAATATATTAATGTAATATATTAATTAGTGTTTAACAAACGATCGTTAAAAGTTTAACAAGAATAAATATTAGTTGTTAATAGTTAAAGGACTAATATGCAAAACCGCGAAAAAAGAAAGTTTGGTTTTTCCTACTCTTTCCTTATAGTCGGTCGAACCACCTCCTCATGAGGAGGTGGGGGACTTTGCTTGCAAGCCAAGTTGAGAGGAGTATATAAGGAGGTCTTAGGGTTCTTGAGAGCTCATAACTTCAATCCCTAAAATCCCTAATCTCTCTTGTTTTTTCTCCTAGTCGACCGAACCAAAACCTTTTAAGGTTTTTGGTTTTTCTTTTCCCGGTAACAAACCCACAAAGGGTTTTCATTTGGTTGTGGTTTGACCCTCAAGAACACGAAGGGTTACTTGGTTTAGTTGATAGAGCAATCTACGGTTTGATTCGTTGGTTTAAAAACACTACTAGTTACTAGCGATTACACGTTATTTGTAAGACGTTATTGTGGTGTGTAAAACTGAGAGGATTTTCTTTTGATCCTTGGTGGGTTTTGCGGGTGTTATACTTCACTCGTATATTGAAGACGTGAAACGTTTTTAGCATAAAAGCAGTGTAAACTATTCTTGCAAAAGGTACACCATCTTCAAATCCCATTGGTTAATTATAAGTTCTATACGTGTTTGATCTTTCCGATGCGTACTCGTGATATGTTTAATTGGTTAAATAGATGTAAAATCCCAACAGTGGCATCAAGAGCCATCGTATATGAATTTGTAATTACAAGAATAAAATTAGACAATACTTTTGGGTTCTAGATTGATTGATTTTTTAAGCCCTTTGGGCGTTTTATGCATCAAGATTTGATCTTTGTGCATTAAGATTTAATTTTTATTGGTTATAAAATTAATTAGATGAATTTTAGGTTGTATGCAATTTTATAAAATAAAACTTGATGTGTTTAATTGTAAATTGATCGATTTTTATGTTTAAATTAATTGTTAATTCGGCATCCATGATAAATACATGCAATTTATCATGGAGTGATATGTGATATTAATCTTGTTAATTGTTAATGATTTTTTATGCAAATATGATGATCAAGAATTAAAACATAGACATTAAGTATATGTGGTTTCGATCCATGACTTTAAAAGCTAAGGAAGACCTTGGCAATGTCTTAATGGGGCCTAAAAGTTAATTTATGTGCTATGTGGTATGAATTTGTATAAGGCTTACTTAATCGATTACATCGATGAATGTGGCCAAAGTTTATAGGATGAAGGAGCCTTATATGGATACATACATGTTTTAATTATTAGATAATTAGGATCATTATGAATATTTGCATGACTTAATTGTTAAGTGTTGTTATTTAAATAATTGTTATGTGAGTTAGTTTTATGTTTATATTGTTTTTTATTTTAAGTATTGGACTTGTGAGAAAATAAAAAGGGTTTTTCAAAAATAAATATAAACATGACTAATTATTATGAAATCAGATTTATTATGGACTATTTATAGTTCATAATGTGTTTTCCAAATTAAAGTTTTATTTTGAATGGTTAAAACTGGACGCTATGGACTCATGAGAAGTACGGCTCATCCACTAGAACAAACTATAAGAGAAGTTTAAGGAGGATTTTCCTAAAGATTTCAGGTTTTTAATACGCTTCGCGCTGACCTGATTCTCCGCTTCTTTGTGCGTTCGATTGGAGTTACCGTGAACCATGGCATGTCACTACAGTGTCATTATTAAAGTTTTTTTATAAAAAAAATTAGTGATACAAAGTTATAATGGTCTAGGGTTGGAATGGTTTATAACCATTCTTTAGTCTTTTTCCACGATAAAATATAAAATCTTTAAATTTTGAAAACACATTGAATCGTCAATTTTTAAAAGGTAACACTATTTATACATTAGATGTATAGAAAATGAGTGATACCATAATAAATAACTAAATTGAGTAAAGTTTTTATTAAAATCTATGATACGAAGATGTATGCATGCTTCTTCGTACATATTTGTCACGACAAATATAATACCCTTTTAAATAAGTTATTGCCATCCAATTTGTAAGAACACTTGCAGTTGCCATTTACTATGCGTAGGACATATGTAGATTGTAATCCCAAGGTAATTATACACTTTTTCGTGAGACGTTAGTGTTACATAATCACAGTTCTTGATTCCATGACTTAATCGGTTTAGTGGTGAGACCTTAAACTCGAAGCATGGATGGGATGAAACATGCTTACTAGTATATTATTGTAATAAAGTAAATCTCATAAGGATTCTAGGAATTGCACCGGTGGTAATTATTGATCGCCAATTACATTTTGAATACACCATCACTAGCAGATCAACTGATGTGTTGGTTGTATGTCAAGTAGGGTCCTATCCTTTAGAAAATTAATTGCTTATCTGATTAAACATGGGTAGTTAATTTTCTTCAAGGAGTATTATCGAAAATACGAAATACTTGAACTTTTATGCTTTGTAGATGGCACTACCTATTCAAAACATAAACCATTCGGTTTTCAGGTCGATGTTTGAAAGAGAAAAAAAATTTAGAAATAATTTCAATGACTGGTTTCGTCAACTTAAGTTGGTCTTGAGAGTTGAAAAGTGTAACAACCCGAGTTTCACGACGCGTATGACGATCATGAATTCGACGCCATAATTATTATTTTATAAATTCGTGTGAGCGAACGTCGACATTTAAATTTTATTTGTCGTAAATAATTATTTTTGTATTTTATTTCGAACGAAATTTATAAATATTTATTTTTGACGTTTCACGAGTCAACGTTTGACCACGCGTTCGTTAAAATTTTTAAGCATCGTAAAAATTTACGACGCGTCTCGTTATTATTTTTATGATCGTAAATTATTGTTTTACGAACTTTGTCGTCTTTGTTCCTTGTCTTGAGTCGGACTCGCGTTTTAATATGTACACATTTTATTAAATGTTTTAAATTAAAATTAGTGGGACATAAATAAAATATTTACGAATGTATCTATCATGATAACAGACGTATTTATACTTTTGAATGATATTAATTTATAGAAATAAACTGTCTTAATTTTGTAGGCATTTCTATCGGTTGGTTTAAAAGTGTTAGCTATAAGGGTAAGAACAAGTGTGGGATTCTAAACCCATCAGAGATTGATTTTTGATTATGTTGTACACATAGTGATAGAGTCGTGAAACACATTTAGAGCACCATAAGAGTACAACAAGACAAAATCATATTTGTTGCATCATATTTGCAATGGTAAGTTCAGTTCTTTGCTTCTTACATGGTTTAACTATACCATCATTTACACTAAAATGTTTTAAAATATGTGTAGTAGACATTGGGTGTTATTTATGATTTGCCATTTTATGAAGACCAGATACATATTTGATTCACTCAATAAGAGTTTGGACAAGGAACCTAGCATATACTCTTTGACACCATTAATAGAAGCGTAAGTATATTATAGCATTGATATTAAACTATTCTAGCATATTAAATTTCCATATGGGTACATCAAAGTAATCTAATTTAAGAATATTGATTTTTAACATCATGATACGTATTCAATTGATTAAAATTGAAATATGGTTAAGGTAAATCATCTATCATATATCTAAATATATTTTTGTACTCAAATTGATTTAGTTGTTTCATATATGTAATATATGCTTAATTTGAATTTAATGTCCCCAACTAGAATGTACATGAGAATGTGGTTATTAGGTGGCCATACCTATGTTTAAGCTTTTCTTTAAATTGTAATCAAACTTTCCCATAATGTGAGTACTTGTAAACATTTATTTACTTTGTTCAACACTGTATCTTTTTTTTTTGTAAATTGATTGATTGATTCTTCATTTTAATTTATTTATAGGTTTGGAATGACATAAAACCTAGAACTATGCAACACACTGAATGGTTTGAGAATTCGGTATCACAATTTTGCTCAATTCATTTCTCACACGACTGAGATTTTTATTGCCTAATTGCATATGTATAATGGTTAAGTTATGAACAACTTTGAATATGAAAGTTTGTTATCATGATATTTGATGACATTTTGTGTATGAGATTGTCTAGTTAGTTTATTAAATTGTTAAGTAATGGTTTTATCCATTTAATTTGTTGTTGATATTCTAATTTAGTTTATGATATTTATTTTTAGTTTAGTTTTTTACATGAAAATACTTAGATTCTTACAAGAAAAAAATGGAAAATTTAGATTGGTACAGAAAAAAAGGAAAAATGGGGAAAAAATAATTCTTGTATTGATTTTATAGAACGATTATTTTGCATGCTTGTTTTTTAAGTTGTAAAAAAGAAATGATTTAAATGAATGGTTGGTTCCAATGTAGTAAAAAAGAGTTTTAACGGTTGTTTTCAACTGTTCTAAATAACTGATATGTATATGATTATATGTAATTCATGGCATGCCTTTTACAACGATTAAAAACTATTTTAAATAATCATCATCAATATTTATTGTGCTCTATAATACAACGGTTCAATATTGTTGGAAATAAAATGCTAAGGCATTCCCACTGCTAGTTATATGGTTCCTACTGCTAGAGATTTTTCCCACTGTTAGTATATCTGATACACTGCCAAGGTTTCCTCTTCTTGAGGACTTTCCAATGATGATTTGAAGATAAGATTACTCAGAGTCAAAGATTGCGTATTTCGTTATGCGTTTAGAATGTTATTTTTGTGTATATCCCATACAGTATATGATTTGGTTAGTACTATCATGTACAGGGACTCCTGGACTATAAAGGAGTCTTAGTTTAGTAACAAGATACATCATTATATTCACATCTTTCATTTACTACTCTCTGAGCTTTAGGTTTTGTAACCCTAGTATGTCCAGGAACTTGTATTATGCTCTTAATATATTTAAGCTTTTTGGTTATTTACTATTTTCATTTCATTTCATTGTTATCTTCTTGATACTAAAGGTTAGTTCGCATAGCTTTGGTGAAACTCATTAACAAGTAGTTCTTCTCATTGTTTTACTTGTGTTTATCCAAGATAACAATAACCTTATAACCTAAGGCATAAGATCCAAGTTTGGGAACAACAAGTGGTATCAGAGCTTGTTGAGAAAACTAGATCAAAGACCATAACACTTGACCTTATTACTACACCACAAATAGACATGGATCCTATAACCACACAAACCAATACATCCATAAAAACTCCCAAATCCTGACGCTGGAAAAGTTTAAACAATTGGAAATTCTGAATCCAACAGTACTTACAACATTTGAACACTATGCTCTATGAGAAGTCATAGTGTTGGTGAACTATTAAATGATTCACCAGAAGAACCAGGGAAAGCAAGCAGCAGAGAATCCTCTACAAGAAGAAGGAAGGATATTGGCTTATAATACTGAAGACATGCAAAAGAGAAGAAATGATGTCAAGGCAAGAACTACTTTGTTACTGGCTCTCCCTGATGAACATCAGTTGAGATTCAACAAATATGATAATGCCAAAGAACTCTGGGAAGCCATTTTGAAAACTTTTGGTGGAAATGAAGCCACCAAAAAGACAAAGAATAATCAATTGAAGCAACAATATGGCAACTTCAAGCTGAAGGGTCAAAGATACTTGAGTAAACCTTTAATAGGTTACAGGCTATTGTAAGTCATCTTGAGTTCATAGATGTTCCAATTGAAAAAGATGATTTAAATCAGAAGTTTTTGACAAGTCTTGCACCAGAATGGTTAATGTACACCATTGTTTGGAGAAACAGAGATGATCTAGACACAATGAGTCTGGATGATCTGTACAATCATCTCAAAGTCTATGAACCTGAAGTCCAAAAGAAGGCAGGATCAAACTCTTAAAACATGGCCTTCATTTCTTCATCAAACACCAGTAGTGAAAAAAGTGAAGTTTCCACTGTAGTTGTAGTAAGTTTCCACTGTTTGCATGAGGTTGCAGCGCTTGTCTAAGCCTATGATATTTATCTGTGCATCATAGGCTACTCAAATCAAAGTGGTTTCAAAATCAAATATAAGGACATCACTCAGATTGATGAAGATGATATAGAAGAGATGGACATCAAATGGAACTTGGCTTTGCTGAGCATGAGGGCTGATAGGTTTTAGAAGAAGACTGGTAAGAAGATTACCATTCAAGGATCTGATGTAGCTGGTTTTGATAAATCAAAGGTGGAATGCTTCAATTGCCACAAAATGGGTCATTTTGCTAGAGAGTGCAGAGCACCAAGAAGTCAAGACAGAGGAAAGAGAGAAAGCTACAAGAAGGATCCTAAGGTGGAAGAACCCGCTCCTAAGGCATTGATTGCTATTGATGGCATTGGATGGGATTGGAGCTACATGGCTAATGAAGATGAAAACCATGCACTTATGGCAGATGATGTAGTTCCAACAGAATTTGCTCATATGGCCATGTCTAGCTCAAGCTCAAGCTTAGACAATGAGGTATATGATGATTCCTATTGTTCTAAATCATGTAGGAAAAACACAGAAAACCTTAACACTAAGATTAATAAGTTAAATGAAGAACTTAGTGATTGTAAGACTGACTTGTATAACTATAAAAGAGGTTTATCTCAAGTTGAGGCTAGATTAGTAGAATTTAAAGTAAATGAAACTAAATTATGTAAAAGAATTAGAGTCCCGAAGAGAGATGTAGAAACTAGAGATAATAAAATTGAATCTCTCAAAAATGAACTTGATGGCGAGTTGATAGATGGAAAAAGGAAGCATTAAGCTCATAAATTTGCAGGATCTGGTAATGCTTCAAAGATTTTAAATGATTCTTAGAGAGTCAAAAAATTGCTTAAAGATAAAACTGGTTTTTGTGTTTGGCTGTATGGTATTAATAGTTTGCAATTAAATTAATATTGTTTTTCTTCAGTATATTAATATTTTTAACGTTGAATCAATAGTCACATTTGAGAATAATATTTATCAAATGTACAATGATTTAATATAAAGTGTTATCTTTGTGGATATTTTTAAGATTTAAATGATATTAAACCTTTAATTATTGTCACATTTGATGAAATACTAATTCATGCGACAAGATTTAAATTTTGATTTATGATATTAATGAGTATAATACTGTACTACTCCTCCTGCCCAAGTTTATTCACCTCCTCAGAGAGGATATGTCTGGAAGGTTTACTGAATTTGAGGATGACATGTCACTGAATATTTAGGCGGACCACCTGTGTAGATGTGTCAAAAGATGTTAGGAGTGACCTAGATGGTAATAATACTTCTATTTTTAAGCAAGGAGAAACATCTGGTAGTAATTTTATGTCAAGGCTATGATTAAGTTGTTGAAGAATTGTCTTGTCTTATGCAATTCAAATCAATAATACTAAAATACTAGGAAAACCAACTGTGAAATATGTTGAGATGTATAGAGACACTTCAAAAAGTCCTAAAAAGTTAGGGGAAACCAAAGGAATTGGAATAATTTAAAATCCCAACAGCTAGGAAAAGACTTTTTGATGCAAAATAAAGCATGTTATAAATGTGGCTACTTTGATCATCTGGCATCTAATTGTGGGATATGGGTGGCTAAGGGAGAAACCTGGCCAAGGGGTAATTATTCTCAAAACAATGTGAAATCCCCATCTACTCATAAGAGTATGACACCCAGAGCTGTTTTGCTCAAATCTGGCTCAAAACCTATTGTGGTAAACAAACCAAAAATGAATTGGTTGCCTCAACAACATGACATTTTAAAAATAAAACATTCAAATGTAATTAAGAAGACCGTTTGGAAAAAAATAGCAGCTAAAAAAATCAATTTGGGTTCCAAATTGTTCCACTGGTTGAAACAAAAATTCCCACTGTTGGCTCAAATGTTCCCACTGCCAAAACGCCAACAGGAGTGCTGATTTAGGAAAAAAAAAAGTGAAAAGCTGATGTTAGGCCTCGCTCGTTTGGATTTGGATAACTAGGAAAATACTTCTTATCAAGGTTCAAATTTCAATGGTGTATCAGTGAATTTCAAGAAATATCAATACATTGATACACAAGGCAGGCTCAAGTCAGTAATGGCTTGGGTCCCTAAAGAGAACTAATTCTCTTTTTATTTGTGCAGGGCAACATTGATGATAAAAGTGATGTCCGGATGGATGTTGGATGATGTTTTGTTAGATTAATAAAGTGTTGGTTTTTAATGATGTGAAATGATAACGTGAACTAGAATTGGGGTGTAGTATTAGTGCAGTAAAAACAAACACCAAAAATTTTGTTTGCTTGGATTTGGATAATAGCGGGACTGCTATTAGGTAGTGCCAGGGTGAGGTGATGGGGACTATTGGGAGGATAGTGGTTGCTCTAGGCACATAACTGGCAACATATCTTACCTTTTTGAGTATGAGCCTTATGATGGAGGATATGTGTCATTTGGACATGGAGGTGGAAAGATTACTGGTAAAGGCATAATAAAGACTGGTAAACTTAAGTTTAAGATGTTTATTTTGTGAAAGAACTAAAATAAAATCTGTTTAGTGTGTCTCAAATTTGTGACAACAAAAATAGTGTTCTGTTCACTGACTCAGAGTGCCTTGTGTTGGGAAAAGTTTTTAAGTTAAATGATGATACTCATGTGTTGCTTAGGACTCCTAGACAACATAATATGTATTCCATTGACCTAAACAATATTGTCCCCCATAAAAACTTGACTTGTTTTATTGCCAAGGCCTCTGTAGATGAAAGTATGTTGTGGCATAGAAGGTTAGGTCATCTGAACTTTAAAACTATGAATAAGTTGGTTAGGAATAATCTGGTTAAAGGTTTGCCTACCAAAAGTTTTGAAAATGACCATACCTGTGTTGCTTATCTCAAAGGAATATGCAGTAAGGTTCTGGTAAGACCAAGTTATGTGAAACTCTGTCTTACGCCCTTCATACTTTGCAAATGGATTTGTTTGGGACCTACTTTTGTTGTCAGTTAGTCTTATTCCTATGGTATTGCTTAGTTGTGACTGATGATTTTCTAGGTTTACTTGGACTATTTTTCTAAAATCTAAGGATTGAAATGAAACAAGGTTTTGCACTTCTTAGGAATCTTATCACATAGATAGAAAATCTAAAAGACCTTAAAGTGAAAATAATCAGGTGTGATAATGGGGGTGAGTTTAAGAATAGAGAGATGGATGAATTCTGCATTAAGAAAGGTATTAAAAGAGAGTTTAGTAATGCTAGAACCCCTCAGCAAAATGGTGTTGGCTGAAAGAAGAAAGAACTCTCATTGAAAGTGCAAGGACTATGTTAGCTGATGCGAAACTCACCATGTTACCTTTTTGTTTGTTTAGTTGACGCAGTTAGCACTGCTTGTTATGTTATATACAGGGTTTTGGGTAACAAGTCCAAATAGGACACCTTGTGATGTTTAATGGTTAGAACTTCATGCTATAGGATTCTTAGGCCCATCTTGGGTGTATGTCATGATCTTAATACCTTAGACCACTTTAGGAAGTTTGAGTAATGGAGATGAAGGTTATTTTATAGGATTCTCCCATATCTAGTAAGCAGTTTAGGGTATTTAACAAGAGAACAAGAATAGAGAAACCCTGATGTGGATTTCTTAGAAAAATAAACCCATTAAGAGAAAGGAGCTAGCCCCTAGTATGGTTATTTGATAGTGATTCTTCTAACAATTCAATGAATTATGTGCAGTTGTTGTTGCAAGGATGGAACACTTCTACTAACATTTCAGGTACAAAAGAAGATGTGAATCAAGTGTGAAGATAATGTGTCCTTCCTCTATGATTCATTGCTTTGCATAAATAGTTTCTGATGCTTTATGGAAAACTCCATGATTCTTGTGAGAACAAGTAAAGCAAATGATGTCCTCAAAAGGAGCAAGATGGTACTGCTGATGTATCTGAAAGCAGTGAAAACACCAATCCCACTGCTAGCTTAAAAGACTCCTTAGCTGATCAAGTGGAGCCTGTTTTATCACCAATAGTAGAATCTGAAATTCCCACTGTTAGTTCACCAGTACCAACTATTAGTACAAATGTATTAGATAGTGAGTCACCTGAGCTTCTTGCAAGCCCAACAGTGGAAAACGGCAGTTTCCCACTATTCGTAACCTATTTCCAATGGGTAGCATAATCTATCCCTCTCCTATAACCTCAAGTCTTCCCAAGATCATTTCAATAGGAGGGTCAAGCTACTCAGAATCACTGTCATTAGGTAATGTGATGGGAGATTTCTTTAGGGATATAACTAATTCAACTAGTTTGACTAAAGTGGAAGCTGACATAAGTAACATGGAGACTGACATACAAGTCAGTCCAACCCTTACTCTCAAAATTAATAAAGACATCCAATAGTAGATAATTGGTCCTCTATTAATACTCTGTCAAACCAAACATAAGGGCCAAGAAATGTAGAAAGAAACTATGCTCATAGCTCCTATTCACAAAAGACTATCTAAACTCTCCTTTAGTTTTTGTCTAATTTTCATGTTTCTTGTCTCAAGAAGAACCCAAGAAAATTGTTGATGCTCTCAAAGATGAAAGCTGGGTAGAAGCTATGCAAGAAGAGCTTCTACAATTTTAGATTCAGAATGTTTGGGTCTTGGTTGACTGTCCTAAAGGGGTGAGGCCTATTGGAACAAAATGGATCCTCAAAAACAAGAAGATGGAATGGGGGAAATTGTAATTAGAACAAGGCCTAGGTTGTGGCATAAGGGTATACTCAGGAAGAAGGAATTAATTATGAAGAAGTCTTTACACCAGTTGCAAGGATTAAGGCTATTAGATTGTTCTTGGCATATGCTTCATATATGGGATTTACAGTATACCAAATGGATGTCAAAAGTGCTTTTCTGTATGGGACTATTGATGAAGAGGTTTATGTGATGCAACCTCCTGGCTTTGAAGATCCTGAGTTCCCAAATAAAGTTTACAGGGTAGAGAAGGCTATGTATGGACTCCATCAAGCACCTAGAGCTTGGTATGGTACTATGTCTAAATATTTATTGGCTAATGGCTTTCAAAGAGGTACCATTGATCAAACATTGTTCATCAGAAAGCACAAAGGAGAATTCTTGCTTGTACAAGTGTATGTAGATGACATTATCTTTGGATCATCAAATCTAAAATTGTGCAGAGAATTTGAGGCCCTAATGCATGACAAATTCAAAATGAGTCCTATCGGTGAACTCACCTTCTTTATTGGATTGCAAGTACTACAAAAGAATGATGGCATCTTCATTTCATAAGACAAATACGTTGGTGATATTCGCAAGAAGTTTTGGTACACAGATGTAAGGACAACAAAGACTCCCATGGATAAGGAGAATCCTTAGGGCAAGGATGTACCTGAAAAAGATGTGGATCTTCACTTATATAGATCCATGATTGGATCTCTCATGTATCTTACTGCATCAAGACCAGATATTATGTTTGTTATTTGTGTCTGTGCTAGACACCAAGTTAAACTAAAGAGTGTATCGTCCTGTTGTCAGTAGAAATTTTTAGGTATCCTAAAGGTCACCTTGGCTAGGACTTTGGTATCCTAACGAATCTCTCTTTGACTTGGTGGCCTAACTCAGTAATGATTATGATGGTGATATCAAAGATAGGAAATCAACCTAGAGTTATTATGTCAGGTTTTTTTAGGAAGGATGGTTGATCTTCTTGGAATGCAAAAGCTGACTATTATGGCCACCACCACAACTGAAGCAGAATATAAGGCAGCTGCAAGTGGCTGTGGACAAGTTCTTTGGATTCAAAATTAGTTGCTGGACTATGGGTACAATTTTATGAACACTAAGATATATATTGACAATAACAATTGGCAATTTTTTAGTTAAAATATCCTGTTCTCACTCAAGAAACAAAAACATATTGATATAAGACATCATTTTATAAGAGATTGCTCTGCTATGAAAAAAGAAGTTGAATTAAATGTGGATCATATTCATACAGATAATAATGTTGCAAATCTCTTAACCAAACCTTTTGATGTGGGAAGATTCCAGTACTTAGTTGTAAGTATTGAAATGCTCAATCCCTAAAAATTTCTTTTTCTTAAGTTTTGTATAGGATTTGCACTGTTATTTAGATAAATAAGTGTTCAAACAGCTAGTATAAAATGCAACTGCTAGTTATTTTTCCCACTGTTAAGTTTCCACTGCTAGTGTAAATTGTTCCACTGTTAGGGTTAACTTTACACTGTTAGTGTTTTTCTTGGTTTTTGACTAACAATTGCAGGCTGAGCATGTCATGAAAAGGCTTTTATGGTGTATCAAAAGTGGAATCACATCATGTTGTAAGTCAAACTGTCTTGGGATGGGTTATAGGAACCTCTAGGATTATGGTATTCATAGAGTACTCATGGCCAGTCTTAGACTGTCCCCACTGGTGAGTGAGAGTTTCGTGACAATGAAGGCCAGTTTAATTACTTGCTATAGTCCTTAACTTTTGAGGCAATGTAGTGTGAAATCTCATTTATGGGTTATATAAAAATTTGGTCCACAAGAGTTGCCCTCATGTCTCACTGAGTGATTTTAGTGTGCATGTAATGTGATGTGGCATTTGGGTGCTAAATTTATAGAGAAGGGGCTCATTTTGCCAAAGGACACTTGAACCTAGTATTGGTTGTGGTAGGTGGTGACCAGGAAAATTTTAAAGATTTGGGTAAACAGGGATACAGTGGTTAATATGTGTGTTAATTTTCTTCATGGGTCAGATAGTGAGCAAAGGACTCATGAATTCATGCATGTCAATCTTTATTTTGCAAGTGTGTATGTATGGATAGGGTAGGCTTGCTTTTGATTATTAAAGATAAGTTAATACCCTTAGGATTATTTCCCACTGTTTGACCAATTTGTTTCCACTGTTAGCATAAGTTACCACTGGTTGACTATTTTTCCGCTGACAATATAGCCGTTGGAACTGTTGGGCTCAAAAGTTTGTTGCATTAATTAAATTGTCGTTGAGATTTTTTGGCCGCTTATGTCTCTATATAACTTCTTCAAATAGAGTTTTCAAGATAGTTCTATTCTTCTAAAAGATTTACTCATTCTCAAATCTCAATTATCTTGATTTAACTCTATCATAATTCTTTTTTGTGCCTATAAAATCTCAATTGAAGTTGCCCACAGTACCAATTCATCTAATAATCTTTCACCCTGCACCCTAAACAATGTCTAAGCTTGCTTTTTGTGATTATCACAACATGGTGGCAATTTTGGAGAAAACAGAGCATAACAAGGACTTCCACCAGATAGTGGACTTTCTTGAAGCTACTCTTCTAATGTTGACGTTTTAAAGCAATGTTTTTCAGGGGATCAATAAGCACGAGGTGCGATGGATACATTGGTGGTTTTGAGTTGGATGTCATGCATTAAAGATTTTGTCGCATTTCATTTTGTTATATGTTATGGGCTGAAAAATCTTTGTATTTTGATCAAGTGAACAAGTTAAGCTTCGGGCTTATGTAACAATTTCTTTGTTAAATCCAATGTATCGTTTTCAAACGACTTTTTGGTCGTTCTATATATATCTTGTGTTATTGATCTGAGAAGTAACACGCCCTGGACCCTTATTCCGCTGCGACCCAATTTGGGGGTGTTACATTAAGTCCTAAAAGTACTGCCTTTAATGAATTTAGTAGTAACATTGCCATTGCTATTGTGTGCCTTGCCACAAACAGAATTTATAATTTCTCTAAAATGATTTTTGATGGTATGATCACAAATATTAAAAGAAAGGGTAGCAAAAAATTTCTCTCTCAAACATACACAAACTGCCAAAGTTTTTACAACTCTCAAGGTCAATAGCCCAAGTTTTTCTGTTAGAAATGTTGATTTATTTGAGTCTATGATAGTTCCTCAGGGTGAAGGGCCAGTAAACCCAACTGAGCCCCATCACACACCCTCCCCTCAAGCTTTATTTCCACAATCTCAAGAACCTATTCCTCATGAGACAACAACTCTTACATCCTCTCAAGAACCTCCATCCCAACAAATATCAACTCCATCACATACTCCCACACCTAGAATATTAACCAAAAGGGCTATCCGGATTGCTTAGTCTAAAGCCCTTACACTTGGAGCAGATGAGCCTGCATCTCCTCTAAGAGATGATAGTCATGGAGAGGCTTTCCCTACTGCCAATAGCTTAGATGCAGGACAGGACAAGGAAAACATACCTAAGACCTCTGCCATGCCCTATGAATCATCTCCAAGGGTTACATCTCTTGCTGGTGATGAGGGCAGTTTGCAACTCAAGCTCAACGTATTGATGGACTTTTGTACCAAATTGCAAAGTCAACACTCTCAGATGGCTGCAAAAATCCAGAGTCGAGATCTGGAAATCTCACAATTAAA
>BQNB010082896.1:0-29191 GCA_026074375.1 Tanacetum coccineum
TTAAGCACTTAGAATAAAAACTATAGACCAAACAGTCCCTATAGGGATCTTTGAGCTTATTTTTCAATAAGCTCTTGGATCTTTGTGGGGAAATAGCTTATGCAAGTTTATACTACAACTAATAAGCTTCCAAAATCAACTTTTGAAACAAGGTTTGAAACTCAATTGCTTATTACAAAAGCACTTAAAAACATACCTAAGGCTCAAATCATGTTGCGTTTTTTAAATTAAAAAGACAAAAAGCTTATTTAAAAGCCAAAAACAGATAACCTAATAAGCTTAATGAGCTAAGATAAGCTCAAACATACTTAAACTACCTTATAATCTACTTGTGCAAGAAATTTAAAAAGCTTAAAGTATTTTTTACCAATTGAAATTAAGCTAACAAAGAAACTGTTTGCATAATAGAACTGCTGATGCAGTTGGCATGTATATGAGCAAATTTTTTTATAAATGCAGGTTTAAGATCCTTTATTCTACTTTATTTTAACACTAAACTAAATGAAAATTAAGATGATGACTAAGACTAAAAGAAATCTAAGCTAACTAATGCAAACGACTAGACAGATTTGAGCCTATAAACACTTAACTCATGAAAACTTGATTCACCCTATTCTTACTTATAAAACTAGATTAATCAAACTTAAATGAGATTTTTAAAGCAAACACAAAAGACCTAAAGGCCACAAGCAGTACTAACTTATAGTTAGTACTGCTGTGCCAAACACTCCTTTAACTAGACTCAAAACCATATTAGCTTATGAAAATGAAATAAAGAGCTTAAATCCTAAATACTAGATAACAAATAGCTTATAACAAATCTAATGAACCTATTTTAACTAATAATTAAGCCAGAATCAAATAACTAAGAACTATGCTAATATTTTTGAGTTTTTGGCAGTTTAATGAATTAAAACTAAGTAATCTAAGATCTATGGTATAAAACTTAAAAACAGATATTCAAACATATTTAATAAGCAAAAATAGATAAAATTAAGCACAAATAAGCTAGACTATAAGCAGAATATAAGCATATGCAAAATTTAAGCTAAGAGACTTGAATTTAAAAGGAAACTTACAGAAGCCTTAGCTAAACAAAGGCTAAAATGCTCAAAGAGCTGTCTACAAGCTCTAGCTTATCAATGATAAGCTAGTAAAAGTCCTTATGAACTCATCCATGGCTAGTTCATCATCCAAAAGCTCAAAATCTATAAGCAAAGGTATTAAGACTGATTTTATTGTTTTAAGTATATTAAGAGCTTATTAATAGCTCAATTTAAGCTTAGAGACTCAAAGAGCTTGTATGAGCTTATTAGGAGCTTTTGGAATAGTGACTGAAAACATTTGAAAAGAATAAAAGCTTATGATAGATTGATTAAAAGAACACTAGATTTCATTAACTTGAAAATTGATTACAATCTTTTGAGAATGAATTACAATAACTGAATTTGAAAATTACAAAAGCTAAAGTTTAAAAGCTAAAAATTACAAAAGCTAAATTTTTAAAAGCTAAAAAAAACTAGATATCTCCTGTGTGTGAATGTGAGGGCTATTTATAGCCTGAGAATGAAGGTTCTAGGTCTCTTGCCCTGCTCTCCTTGTCTTGATCTTGGCCCTTGAATAAATTCCAATCATTGAGTCATATTTTGAGCCGTTGGATCACTTTGGTGAGCACACGGATTGCCAATGTGGCATTCCGTGTGTCAGAGCCATTGTGCTTCTTTTTCATACATTTTAGTACAAATCCCTCTTGATAGGCGTGTTTTATCCTTTGCCCGCGTGTCATTCCCTTTTGGGTTTCCACCAATGGGAGCGATTGGAGATGTGTAACTCTGCCAGCATGTCCTTTATCACTTGAATTACATAGTCACGTAGTCAATTTGAGTTACCCCTTTGATTTAAACTCTAAGTAAAACAAAGAAGAATGTGAATAGTAATAACAGCCTTTCCCGCTTTTTTACTTTTATAAAAGGGAGGTGTGTTTGACTTCTTTTTGACCCGGGGTAAAAAAATAGTTTGACTTTCGGCTTATACAAAGGAATTCGGCTTGGGTAAGTTTGTTTCGGGCTTGGGCTTGGTGTTGTTATAAGGGGTTAACGGGTGTTAACTCTTATAATAAAAAGAGTTAACACCGTTAGGGTTTAGGTGACCATTTTTGCAAATTAGATTTGTTTGAGGGACTAATTTTGTATTTTTGGGTTTTGTTTTTTTGTGGTTGACCACTGTTGACCATGAGTTGACTTTTGTTGACCTTTGATAGCATTCTCCCGGCTTTTGTGTGCTTTTCTGTTCCCGTGTCCAAGTTTGTCCGGTTTTGACCGTTTTCTTGAGATTTTTGCAATATCCGTACCTACACAATCATAAAGACAAACCAAGCAATATACAAGCACTTTAACCATAAATTTGTCTTTTTAGGGCCAATTTTGATATAAAACGGATATGTGTTTTCACACATATCAAGCATAGTTTGCATCCAACCTGAGCAGCGTACACTTTCTCATTTACTTTCTTTATTTCTCGTCCGAGATTATTGAGTTGGGCTTGGATAGCAGTAAGCCCGTTAGAAGTTTTAGTACCTCTGGTCCTTGAAGACGTTCCATTGTGCCATTTCTAAGAGTATTCAGCCATTTCTTGAATGGCTACTTTAGCATCAGCAGCAGTTTTGGAAGGTATGGCACCCTTTGAGTCTAGGATTTGTTGAGTTAGAACATCAAGCCCATTGTAAAACAAGATGACTTCCTGCATGTCGGTCAAATAATGTTGAGGACACTTTATTAGCAATTCTTTAAATCTTTCCAATCCACGGAAAAGGCTTTCATCGGGTTCCTACTAGAAGTTGTTGATTTCCTCTATTTTCTTTACGGTACGGGCAGGTAGACATTATTTGTTTTGAAACTTATTTTTTAGAACCTCCCAGGTTGTAATTGATCTTGATGGCTGGTTCCTTAGCCATCTACTTGCAGCTCTAGTGAGGATACAGGGAAGGCTCGAAGCATGATTTGATCTTGAGTTACTTTTGGGATGTGAAATAAGTCAACAATCTCTAGAACCTTTTCGATGTGCTCGTTTGCATCTTCGTGTTCTGACCCACTGAAAGTATTGTCACGAAGTTCTTTGAGAAATTGCCCCTTCAATTCAAAAGGGGTGTCTTGGTTGATCATGGGCCTAGTAATGCCCGACTCGTAATTCTCTCAGGTTTTGCTCATATATTGCTCTATTGTTTCCGTCATTGTTTCTCTTACTTCTTCCTCAGATTGTTCCTCGATGTCAAATCAAACTTTGGTGAACTCGATTCTACGAGACTTGGTGTATCAAAAAGCCTCCTCTTTGAGCAAAATTTTTGTAAAGGGTTATCAACAGGTGAGAGTAGTTCCTTTGTAGAACTTCTTGTCATGCACTACCTAAAACAAATGACAATAAATCAGTAGGATATGTCCTGATGAGAGAAATTAAATATGGAATCGAAACAAATGAATTTTTGGTCTGCTACTGTTCAGTCGACAGATACGCCGTATTCAATAAGTATGAATAGCCGTAATAGGTCTGTTGAATGCCAGTACGACGTTTGAGTCCTCAGAATACGCCGTATTGCTTGGAAAACAGATACGCCATTTAGACTGTGAAACTCAATACGATGTCTTGATTAGAAGGTTTAATACGTCGTATCTAACAGGTAGATACAACGTATTAGGTGATCAGTCAAAACAAAATACCATTTAAAAACAATTAAATGCGAGAATTTAAAAACATATACAATTTTAAACACACAATGCGAATAAATACAAACAGAATTTAAATAATTAGATTACACTAAACTAAATTAAATTAATTAATGGTTAGAAATACTGATAAGAATAAGGTTTAATTTAATTCATTCCCCGGCAGCGGCGCCAAAAACCTAATGTGCTGTCGGTGTTTGGGTTCAAATATTCGATTATCAAGTTTTAAAATTTATATATAGCCGAAAAACCTAAAAACAACACTTTAACGAGCAGTGTACCCTGTCAAAGATGGATGTTCGGGGTAAGTTGGGTGTCGAACACTAAAGAGTGGAACATTAATCCTTAGACCCTCTCTTATTAAGTATTTTAATGAGTCTATTTTACTGGTTAAACCTATGCTATGTACATTGTCTAATGATACGGGGGTTTTCAGCCCGAGAGACTGGCACAGGTTTGGTGATGACAAATATCAATTCAATAGACAATAAACAAAAAAGAATAAGATTAGAAGATAAAAAAGCGGTACAAGCCAAATGATAGAAAACTGTATTAGCCATATTAAATCTGGTTCAATGCTGGTTTGTTTGTTTTAGTGCAATGATTTGCTTATCTCGAAGCGCATATCATTCTTAAGACTTTAGGCGGGACATATCCTAAGACCTGACACGAATAATCATATTACCGTTCTAGCTGTCACAATTAACGCATCCTCATAAAGCGTTCCTTTCGTTGTTTAATTATAATCTTCTTAGAGAATTAAAGCTGTGGTGATCCTGTTTTAAATCCCTAGCCCATCGGGACTTTACCATTGTAATGTTTGACGGTGTTTTATTACTGGTAGTTCCACTATTCAATTCTTTATCAGATAATTTAAGAGCTTGATGCTGAAACATAAATGGGGTCACCCTTAACGGTCCAACTAAGCTCATAATTCAAAGACAAATACAAAAAGTTATTTGTGATCCTATTGGTCCAGTAATATGAAACATGATATGGAGAGCTATCCCAGTATCTAGATTACTTGGTCTGTATCACTATATCTAGTTGAATGTTAGGTATGCATATTCAAAACATATTTAACAAGTATGAGTTTGATAAACATAATTAATCAATTACGATAAAATAGAAATCGATTTAAAACAAATCCAAACATTAACTTTCATTAAGATGGTAATCCAAAACCATTGTAATTATACAAGCGTAATCAAACAATTAAAATCGAACGATTAAGAGAGTAAAAATTACATGATGTCTTCTATGGATTCGTGATCAATGCTTGACCTTGGTGGCTGATCTTCTCTTCTAAAATTCGTCTTTTAGTGAGTATGGTATAAAGAATATGATATTGCACACTGAAAACTCGTTTTTGAGTCTTCTATTTATAGTGTCTGAAAAAGACTCGATACGCCGTATCCAGCAAGGTCGATACGGCGTATTGGGCTGGATTCCTTGGAGTGCGCGCTACGTTCGTAATAAATCTTTGATATCATTCCTAATTTACTTGATTTACTGTATCTTCGAATAGTTATCTTCATGGATACGGCGTATGTAGACAGAGTGAATACGCCGTATTGGGAATTGGTCAAACGCGTTTTCTTGTGAAGTCTTGGCGCAGATACGCCGTATCTCTTTAGTTGGATACGGCGTATTGGTGAAATTTCAGCAATCTTCAAATGTCTTCGTTTTAGCTCTAAATTATGCGCCTTTTAGCTTGTCTTCACAAAACACTCCTGAATTACTGCATTTATCAACTTTAAAGCAATTAAGTACCAAATAATGCAATAATTATATAAAAGTGGGCAAAATAGATGGGATAAATGATATAATAAAGTGACGTTATTTGATGTCATCAAATATCCCCCCACTTGAATCCTACTTGTCCTCAAGTAGACTTTAGAAAAAGTTTCAGTTTATGAAAATGTGTCCCAACCGAAGTTGAGGATTTTCCGTTTAAGCATCGTTTTGTCCTAATCACCTGTACATAACCAAGCTCCTCACGAAATATGGAAATGAAAACACTCAGATCACTCAACTAATCTAGGGTGCAACATTTAAGTAGTACGCTCAATTGCTCGGTCGTGATTAGCTTCGTATCATAGGCTTGGCAAGGATACACATCTCCACCGCTAAAGCTAAGGAAGAACAAGTCAAAAGCTAAATTGGGTTAAGAAGGCTTACGGTTGATCATTCAACAGTCTTTCACCATAAGTACCACACCAACAAGGCAGCTCGCTTGGAAGCTGTTCGTATTTTTGTTGCCTATGGTTCACACAAATCTTTTCCAATTTATCAGATGGACGTGAAAACAAAATTTCTTAATGGTCTACTGAAGGAGGAGGTATATGTTACTCAACCAGATGGGTTCGTTGATCATGATCATCTAGAAAAAGTTTACCGTCTAAGGAAAGCTCTATATCGATTGAAGCAAGCTCCAAGAGCCGGGTATGATGAACTCTCAAATTTCTTGATGTCCAAAGGTTTTACTAAAGGTACTATTGACCCAACTTTATTTATGATAAGATACGGGGAGGAAATTCTACTTGTGCAAATTTATGTAGATGACATATTTTTAGTCTTCCAACCTAAAACTACTCTAGAAAAGTCTTGAAAAACTAATACACAGTGATTGGAGATGTTCTAATGAGGAAATGAAATTATTTCTAGGACTTCAGATCCTCCACATACCACGATGGGTATCTTTATCACTTTCAGGCAACGTACACTTTTGAAATAACTCAAAAAATCATGGTATGGAAAGATGTGAAAGCCTTGGTACACCATTGGCTACTAAACCTAAACTAGATGCAGACTTAAGTGGTTACAACGTTGACCAAACCAAAAAATAGTAGAAGTATGACTTGGGCACTCATGTACCTGACTTCTAGTAGAAGACATAGTGCAAGCAATAGTTACTGTCGTCACATTATTAAGAAAAAGACCAACAGAAAAGCACCTAAAGAGGTTTAAAGGTTCTTTAGATACTTATAGGGTATACATAAAAGATAGGACTATGGTATCCAAAGGGATTCTAGCTTTGTACCTAAATGTATTTTCAGATAGCTGTGATACATGCGGATGCCTGATACTCGTAAAGCATTTGTTAGGGAATAAGTTCCTAGGGTGATAAGTTAGTCAGTGGATGTCAAAAAGAGGAAGCTACACTGCAATGTCTTCAGCAGAAGCAGAGTACGTGGCGTTATTATGCTCAAGTAATGTGGATGAGGACACAGCTTAGGGATTATGGCTTTGATTACAACAAAATACCGTTGTACTGCGACTCTTGGTTAGCCATAGCAATCTCATGCAACCCCGTGCAGCACTCCCGTACCAAGCACATTAATACTCGCTACCATTTTATCAAGGAATAGGTTGAGCGTGGTATAATTGAATTGTACTTTGTCAGAACTAAATACCAATTAGCTTACATGTTTACTAAAGCCTTACCTGAAGATAGGTTTCAATATCTTGTCAGACGAATTGGTATGTGATTTTTTGACTCCAGATGAATGGAGGTTCTTGGCAATATGATTTGCTTGACCTTGATATTTCATAACCATGGAAATGTAATTATTTTTTGAGAAAACATAAATACAAAAAAAACATAAAAACTATAAAAACAAATAAAAATATATAAAATTTCATAATCAATACCAAATCAGTAAATAGGAAATCCAAAAGAATCTTCTCGACATATCTCTTAGAATCGATAACATTTACGTAACTAGAAATGACGATTAATATTGTCACGGGTATGTAAATGAAGTTTAAGCAAGAGTTAAAAAGTTTCAAAACATGTCATTTATAATTTTCTTAATGGCTTATGTGCAAATCAGTACATAACCCGGACTTTAAATAAAGGAAAGTTTATCTATAAAGATAACTTATCCTAACAACGAGAAAATCAAATTTCATGGTCTTGAGAGGTTTCTACAAGACATTCAAAGTTTTGAGCTCAAGAAAAGGAAAGTGTACGCATAAGTACACTTACCCCTAAAGTTAGAAGAGAAGTCTCCTAACATGTGTTTTTCAAAGAGTTGAACACAATTTTTCAAGAATTTATCACAAACAATTCAAAATCTTTTGAAATTGTGTGTTCAACACTCCAACCCTCACAAAGCTTTAAAAGACGACAATCTTACAATTAGTTCTATTTTTGAGGGGGAGTTTTTCGACAAACAAAGTTTTAATGATTTTGGATACATCAATTAACGACAACTCTTATGCATTCAAAACATTATAAAAGTCTTAATAACAACTCAGTAATAATAATGACAAATCAATAGAATGTTTGTTATAAGATGATCCAATGGTTAAGCATAATTTTTCAAGAATTCTTCAATGACAATTTATAATCTTTCAAAATTGTGTGCTCAACACTGTCTCACCCTTAATTTTATATCTCGTTTACAATTTGGTATCATTTTTTGGTGTCAAACATATGTAAAATTAAGGGGAGTGTGTGGAACATTATCAATAGTTACACACATAATTCATGCTATAACACATCTATCCCCTTGAATTTTCAAGACAAATTTTAATCACTTGATATTTCAAAACTAACTGACTTAGTGTTTAAAATAAGGTGAGAAATGTGATTAGAATGCAATCTAAATAAATAATAATTGATCTAAAAACTCAAAGTGCTATATACTCTTACCCACATGTGTGAAACACTTTCGATTATCGATGCACGTGTGTAGGGGGAGTTTTTCCAAAGGATGAAACTTTCAAAGTGTTAAAAGTTTTGATATTACATCAAACACTTTGATTGATTTTTCAACGGTTTTACGGTTACGATCTTATACCCAATAACATCTTAACTCATGACGATTCTAAAGTCATAAGGTGGTTAGGTTAGGTATTAGTCCTATGATCCAACCAGAGCCGGAGGGATTGGTATGTGCTTAATTACACATACCTTTTACCTTTAAAAACGAGCTAAAATAACCAAAAACGGACTTAAAATGCCAAATATACGCTTGTTTTGCTAATTGTGTTGTGCATGAACGGATATCTAAGAAAAGGACGAAAAACGAAGCCAAAACGACAAAACCGGACATGGAATGGAAAAGACTGTGAAAGACAAAGCCAAATCGAAGGCGAAAGCAAATCAAGTCAAAAAATCAAACAGAAAAGTCGATTGGTCAAAAGTCAAAAGTCATCACCGACATGGTTCAAATCAAAAGGAAAGTCAAAAGAAGAAAAAAATATAAATATAGGGACTGAAATTGCCAATTCCCTAAGTTTTATTTTCAAGTAAAAAGCCAAGGTGATGTGCAAATTTACTTGAATTAACAGTGGGGGGGAGGAAAAAACTGCCTAGTCCATACTTGTATTACACAAGGACCGCCACTTTGCAAGATCACACTTATATGAGTTGAGGGGGCTTTCTTGCAAACCCTAAAACAATTTATAACCAAGGATCATGGGTGCAAACACCCACATACATCTTTTGGAGGACCACAAGCTGATCAAAACCCCACCAAACCTTTGGTTTTTTTTTTTTTTTGCCTGTTATACTCATAACCCCTTTTCCCGCCCATTGTTTCCCCCCAAACAAGTCACGGGATTTCTCCCCATCTTTTACCCCGCATTTCTTCTCCACTCCCATGGATAAGCACATTCCCCCTCCTCCACTATCTTTCCCACCAAAATTCAGCCCTTGCCATGTTGGCAATCTCCCAATTTCCCATGAAAAGTAGCCGAATCAATGGCTGTGATCATTTTAAAAGAAGCACAAGGACCATGGATGGCTGGGATTAAGACTTTGGAGTCTCTCACAGAAGAAAAACACTTTGCAAGATTGAAGGTTTAGGATTTAGTATAAATAGGAGGCTATGTGAGCCGATTTTAGCAAGTAGTGTAGAACTCTTTATCTTTCTTTAATTTAAGTCATTTTTATGTTTCTTTCAGCTTATTTACAGCTATTTGCAAGTTCTTTGTACTCTTTTTGCAAGTTAATGAAGTATTGAAGTTTCAAGGTTTTATACCCATATTTGAGTTTTATTGTTAAACGGCTTAAATCAACTTTATATGTGTTAAACAAGCTTCTATAAGCTCTTATAGAAGTTTGATTAAGCTTATTAAACTTAAACTCTTCATAGTTTATAGTTTTTTAAGTTCTTGTTTGAAAAATCAAGAATAAGCCATTTGGAAGATAAGCTAAAGTTGGAAGAGCTTATTGGCTTATTCAGGCTTATCTCTATAAGCAGTCAGAGCTTGTAGGTAATTAGCCTTGAGGGTCTCAAGAAGTCTTGTAAAGCTTGGACAATGGTTATTTGTAATTTTCCCTTTTCAAGCCTCTTAATTTTAGTTTTATAGCTTATTCTATTTTAGCTGATTAGAGTGCTTATTTCTTGCTTATTATTGTTCACTTATGCTGTTTAGTGCTTATTTGTCAATTCTCTTTAAGAAGTGTGAGTTAAAACAGCCATTTAAGCCTTAAATCTTAAAAACAAGTCATTTAAGGGGGTGTTTGGGTTAACACTTAAAACGGGTCAAAAAGGTTTTTGGTATGGGTTGGGGTCACAAGTGATATTTAGTTTAAGTGTTAAGCTTGTTTAAAGCTGTTTTTAAAAGTATTGTAAGTTTGAAAAATGTTTTTCAAGTTGTTACAAGTGTGCTCTCAAAACTGTGACTCTAAAAAAAGCTACAAAAGCTTATATTCATAAGCTCTTGTAATTGTGAGTTGTGGTGTCAAAAAGTTGTGTTTTTATGAGTTTAAAACAAGCTGTCAACACCCTTTGTGTCATTTGACTTTTTGGAGTCAAATCCACCAAGTTTTTAAGTGTCAAAATTTTAAAAACTAAAAAGCCTTTTTCACTCTTTAAAATCAGCAGGTTTAAACGTGTTTTAGTTTCTTAAAATTTGTGCACAAGTCCACTTCTTGGTGCTATTAAGCTGTTTTAACTTGTTTTTTAATTTTGAGCTTATTTGACAGCTTTTAAAAAGCTGTCAAATAAGCCCTTGTGTTAGCACTAAGTCTCCCCTGGTGCAAAGGGGTGACTTTAAGCCCTTGCATTTTAGCTTTTTAGTGTGCATAAGCCCGAACTTTTGGCTTATTTTGAGAGCCCATAAGCTCTTTATTAAGCCCTCTCAATTTCTGTCCTTAACAAGCCCTTTAACTAGCTTATTTTTAATCCCAAAGTTGCCTTTTCACTGTTTTAGCTTAGCTTAATATAGAGAATTGCTTAAGCCACTCTTTGGCTTATTCAGCTTATTTCATAAGCCAATTTGTGCTCCTAGTTGATTTTTAGGTTAGTGTGTTAAGTTTAGTGCTTATTTTCCTTATTTTCTTGGCTTATTTAAGTGTTGACAGTCAAGAAATTAGCCTCTTAGCCTTTAAAGCTTAGTTTAAGCTTCTGTCACTTTAAGCTATTTAAGCTTATTTAGCTGTCACCATTTAAGCTCTCTAGTGCTTATTTAGGACAGCTTAGACAAACCTTTTAGCTTTCTAGTCTTAGAATTAGCTTAAGTGTCCTAAAAGCCAAAAAGGCTTAGCCCTTTTTGCCTTAAGTCAGCTTTAGCCTTCTGTCAATATAAGCTCTTTAAGCTTATTTTAGTTTTTAACCCTTTAGTGCTTATTTAGGCTAGCTTAGGAATTCTTTTAGCTTATTTTTCCAAGTTTAGCTTATTTGTCTCAAGTGTCCCAATGACTTAGGCAATTTTTGCCCTTAAGCTTATTTTAAACATTCTGTCGTTTTAAAAGATGTTTTTAGCTTATTTATAAGCTTTCAAAAAAAGTTGTAGTTGAGAAAGTTGTTAAGCCCCACGAGCTTAACAACTTTCATTCACAAAGTTTTCCAAAAAAAAGAAAGGAGACAAGGGGTTACCCGGGTAAGCAAGACTCGAACCCGGGTCTCAACCCTCGTACACCTCTCTTTTGTTGCACACTCTTACCGCTGCGCTCTTGGGACTTTTTCGTTATAGTCCCAAGGGCTTAGATATTTATATACGTTTTAGGCTATTGAGCTTTAAGTGATACGTTATTTGAGGGTTTATTTATAAGCAAACTTTAGGTCTTTTTATTTTCGTAGGTAGTCATAGTTAAAGTATTTTTAGTAATATTTTCAGAATTTTTCGAGTTTGTTCTAGTATTTTTTACAATTTTATTTATTAAAAGTTTTAAAAATCATAAAATACAAACATTATCAAAAAATATTTTTCTTATTTAGAAAATTTTTTTAGTCATATAGTTTGTGGAAAAATATAAATGTTTTCGTAGTGGGTCATTTTTAACTTTTTGCTTTTTTTTTTAAAGAATCGGGGTCGGGTTTTGCGGTTTTTTTGTCTTGACACGTTTTTGGTACAAAAGAAACTCCTGTTTTCAGGTCTAGTCTTTTTCATTCTTGTTATTGGTCCCCTAGAGTAGTTTAGAAGTGAAAAATTTTTCGGTAGGGTTAATTTTGATAGATTTTAGTATTTTCCCCCTTAGTTCGAGATCATGCTGCTCTCGTTTTTTAGCTTAACTTCGTAATTTTTAGGTTTTTCTTAAACTTTTTTATTTATTATTGTTTAATTTAACTTCCTGCACTCTCAAATCATTTTTCTCATTCAAACTCCAATCTTCCGACTGTATCGATTTTCCAACACAGCCTCGTTGAGGATAAACGACCCGGGAACATTCTATACTACTTCTTGGTTTTATTGATCTTGTTGATTTTTAGACTTATATATATATATTATATTTTATCATATATTATATATTTAGTATAAAATTTGACAATCAGGGATCTACCCAAGGACACACTATAGTTAGAAATAGTAGTCCTTAAGAATGATTAGAGATGAATGAGAATAAGGGAATAATGCCGACTAAGATTGAGCTAACACTGGAACAATCACAACAAGGTGTTAGCAATGACGTCTTGGTAAGCATTTAAGGGGTTGAAGAATGAAAAAGAAATGTAAGGATAAAAGGTCTAAAGAAAGAAGCCCTCCATACAACTTTAGGCAGAAATTGGGTCAATACATAATCTATCAGATTCCCAAAGATGAATTATGGTATTTAAGACAAGACATCATAGACCCAACGATGCACTGCACAACCCTTCCCAGCCATTTAAGTTTCTCTTAAAAGATACTTGTCTCATTTGTCACGGAGATCAACACGACTTCTATTGACTTTCTCACTCTGAGTTAGTTGATATTAAAAAGGTGGCAGTCAGCTCTAGCCTCCGAGTACTAAAACCAAAACGCACTAATCGAGTCTAGAGCCAAGAGATCAATAAATAAATCTCATTAGGACACATTCTATGACAAACACTTGTTGAACACCATTAAGTTCACAAACTGTTAACAAGAGTCCTACGCATTATCCTTGTGATTTTGTCACAACATCATAGTGATACTCTTTAGTATTCACAGTGATGATGGAAATCCTTCCAGATCCATCATCAAACAAGCTCTACGGTAGGTGACTTGTGAGATTCTATATGAATCAAGATTGTGTCAACTGGATATCGAATTTTGGTCTGTAAAATGAATTGGTGATCAATCAAATAAGATAGGTAACTATTGATTTACTCTTACCGTGTTGTCTGCTTTGAGATGTTTCGATAATGAGAACAAGCAAGCATGGTGAATCTAATACATCTGTGTTAAAGGATCTTACGCTTTAAGATGGAAACCCTATCAAGGAGATTCTTATAAATTAAATCTACCTGATCACAGGTCGATCCTCATGGAACCGGAGATTAACGTAATGTTAGGATTAATGTTTTCTTGACTTAGTACCGACAGTACAAATATTTAGTACTGTCAGCTATACTTAGTACCGACAGTACAAAGTAGTTAGTACTGTTAGTTAGTTGTACGTTAGTAGAAAGTTAAGTTAGTACATTGAGCAAAAGATTTAATAGAATATTTATGAGATATTTTAGAAAAAGATATGTAAGCCTTTTAGGGTTATCCTTAACATATAAAAGGAACCCTAGGCATAGTTAGATATAGTTTTGACAGAAGCTTAGCAAATATACACGATATCATAGTTAGCAATCGTAATCTAAGAACACTTTAACTAAAGTTGTTTATTCAGTTGTTCATTGTTTTCTTCGACTTGTGTTAAGATTCCGCACTTAAACATATGGTATTCATAGTCATTGTTTCTACATAGTCATTTGATTTATACATCTTGGTTATCATCCTTATAGGCTAGCAAAGATCTCATCAAGTTAAACTAGACCTTCATGTAGTATCAGGCCTTTGAGAAGCTTTTTGAATATGAAGACTAGTTAAAAACAGTTATTAATCTCCAACAACAAATATAAAATGTCTGGAATCTCAAGATGAAAATCCACCACACCACCTCCACAACAACACTACAACAAACAACCATACACAAACAACTCCTAATACAATATCAACCATCAGTTCTCCCTATTCTCAAAAAGGGTGAATATGATATATGGGCTATGAAAGTTGGAAACACTACTTGGTCATTACCGGACTTCAATTTGGAGGAGGTAATCTAAAATGTAAATGGTCCTGTATCAGTCACAACTGATACAATATGACAAATTAAAATTTTACCTCCTAAAATAGGAGAAGAAGTAATGGCCAGAGAAAGAGAAAGAAAAGCTAGGACCACCTTGCTAATGGCCATTCCAGAAGATCATCTAGCTAAATTCCCACAAAATGATGATGCAACAAAAGAAATTGAATGCTATCAAATAAGATTGGTAGGAACTGATGAATCTAAAAAGATGCAGAAGTACATCTTGAAGCAACAGTTAAAGGATTCACTGAACATCAACACAGTGGGATACACAAGGGCTATGAGGAGATTCCAAAGTCTTCTCAGTAAGGATAGAGATTCATGGAGCAGGTTGTATCTACTGAAGATGCAAATTCTGCAGAAATTGCTAAGATCTTACCTTCTTTATGCTTGGTTAAAGATCCTTAATTAAGAGGGAACAACCAGGAGTTTTGGACAGTTCAGTTTTGATGACTTGTTACAACTATCTAAGAGTCTTTGAATATGAATGTAAAAAGGCTTCTACTGCATCATCCTCCACTTGCGAAGTCTGTAGCATTCATTTTGAAAACACCAACAGTACTAATGAAAGTTTAGTACGCTTTGGTTGTCTCCAATACTTTAGTCATAATTCAAAGTTGAAATACATCATTTATATTCCGGCTTGCAAGTCAATCAAGTTATCCCAATTGGATCATGAGGACTCGTAGACCGAGTTTGATGAGTATGACCTTGAAGAAATAGACTTAAAATGGCAAGTGGCAATGATCTCCATGAGAATAAAGAAGTTCTACAAGAAGACTGGTAGAAAGCTACAGTTTGATGCAAAAGAACCTGTTGGTTTTGATAAAACCAAAGTGGAATGCTACAACTGCCACAAAATAGGGCATTTTGTAGAGGAAGTGTAGAACAAAGGAAGAAACAGAAGGGGGATGGATGGAATTCTGCAAATAAAGATTGGGAGCAGACCTTGAAGAAAGAAAGAGTCTAAAGCAATCGGGTGACAGTTGATGGAGAAAGATTGTTGATTGGACACTCACACTTAGAAAATATTGAAGATTATGCTTTTCATGGGCTAGCAACTCTCTTTAGGATATGACACACAGGTAAACTTCCTGTACAAATGAGTGTTAAAGAGTCTTATGCTAAACCTTAAAAAGACTATATGATGCCATGTGAGACTAATTGTTATTGTAGTGTTGAAATAAAGGTTTGTACTCAATGTCTTAAGAAAGTTGATGCACTGTTAGTTTGACATCAACAAGTGTCTACTCTTGGTCTTTGAACAAAAAATCAAATTTATGAAAATAGATTTAGATGACAAAACAGATGTTCTCACATACCATAAGAAGTTGTTGGCTAAAGCTCAAAAAGAAAAAGATGATTTGGAAGTAATAGTAGATAAATGGAATCATTCTTCAAAAAAAAATTTGGTAAAATTGTAAATCATCATATGAGTGCAGGATTAATTTGGGCTGGGGTTATTATATGGTGATCAGATATAGTGGGAATTTGAGTTATGAAAATGAAGTTTTCCAAAGTGTCTTTAAGACCAATAAAGGTGATTTTGAAAATCCACCTTTGCAAAAAACATGTGAAATGCAAGCAGTACCCCCACCCATGACAGGAAATTATTTGCCCTCTGGACCTGACATTGAAATAGATGACTCACAATATACATATGGTCCAAGGAAATAGACAAACCAAGTGAATTGAAACCAAATAGAGAACTTGATACCTGTAACTCTAACATTAGTACAGAACCTTCTGAATTAGTGTCTGAACCAGTTGTCAATGAATCAAACATAGAAGTTCAACCTAAGGTATGGTCTGATGCTCCTATCATTGAGGAGTATGAATCAGATAGTGATGATGAGTGTGTGACTGCACAAACTAAAGGACTTGACACACCTAGTTTTGCTTCATAAGCGAGTTAAAAACTCTAGGGAAAAATGTTAAGAATTCAGGCTACAAATAGTCAAAAAACCTAAGGTTAAACAACTAAGAGTTGGGGCTTTGATTATGAGTTTACTAAAAGAGCATGTTTTGTCTGTGGGGAAGTTTTAGTCATTTAATAAGAGTTGTGATTATCATGTAAAATTGGCCTCGCTAAACAAGATGAACTAAAACACACAAAAATACTGTTAAGGGTAATGGTACAAGGGAGAGGATAACCAACATGGGACAAGTTCACACTGGGTAAACAACAAAAATCAATTTGTTCCTTTAGCAGTACAAAAAAGAACTGGAAATATCAGATAATATGTAAAGCTAGCGGTATCTAACAATTTTTAGTATTGTAGACAAATGTTAACAGACAGACTTGTACTTAACTAGCACTGCTCTGAAAGTTAATAATGTTAAGCATTGTGAACGAGTGTTAGACAGCAAATGTTTTTCACAAAACTCATTCACCATCATCAAGGCCTTTCAAAAGAACAACAGTACTAAAAACAAATTTCTCAAACCAAAAAGTTTATACTGCTAAGGTAAAACAAGTTAGTACTGTTGGGGTAAAATGGGACACTGCTGTTAAGGCCTCAGCAGGTTGTGTATGGAGAACAAAAGGATACAACAATAATATTCTCTCCATATACAATGGTGGATCTAGTCTTAGAAATTGTTCATGTTAAACGATCCACTAGGCAGATCAAGGCAAACAGCTTGGGTCAAAGAGAGATCTAATCTCTTTCTTTTAAACGGTGCAGTAGTAATCCACATAGAACTCTAAAGAAATAAAGGGAATAATTGATAGTGGAGGTTTCCTAGGCACTATGAAGGAGGAACAAGGCTTACTTGCTAACTTTAAGACTTTAATGGTGAGCCTGTTTTTGGACTTTTGGTGGTGTAAGGTATATATTACTGGAAAAGGGAAAATTAAAACTGGTAAGTTAGATTTTGAGGATGTAAGCTTTGTGAAAGAACTTCAGCCTTTCAATCTCTTTTCTGTGTCACAAATGTGTGACAAAAAGAACAAAGTTCTGTTTACTGACTCTGAATGTCTTGTTTTGTCTCCTGATTTTAAGTTATGAATGAAAATTCAAATCTTATTAAAGTCCCCAGACAAAACCATATGTACAGTTTCAATTTAGAGATATTGTTCATTTAGGAGGTTTGGCTTGTTTATTGCAAAAGGCTAAACTGATGAAACTAACTTATGGCATTGGAGGTTCGGGTCCATGTAAATTTCAAAAACCTAAACAGACTTGTGAAGGGAAACCTTGTCAGAGGTTACCTACAATGTTTTTCTAAAAAATGACCACACAGTGTAATTTGCTTGTCAGAAAGAAAAAGCAACACAAGCTTCGCTTGTTAAGGCCAGTAGTTACTCTATTAGCAAACCCTTACAACTTCTTCATATGGGACTTGTTTGGACCTCATCTTCAGAAGCATTAAATCATACGACCTTTGTTTGGTTATCACTGATGACTTTAGTAGATTTAGTTGGGACATTTTATAAGATCTAGGATGGAATGAAAACAAGTGCAATCCTTAAGGACTTTATAAGACAAATTGAGAACCAATTGAATCAAAAGGTTAAAACAATTAGATGTGATAATGGAACAGAATTTAAAAACAGGGATATTATTGAATTCTGTGGGTTAAAAGGGATCAGTGGATTACAGCAATGCCAGAAACTCCACAACAAAAATGAGTTGCTGAGAGAAAAGAACAGGACCTAATTGAGCAGCAAGGACTGCTTGCAGATTCATTTTTATCCTAACACCTTTGGGCTGAAGCAGTTAGTTATGTTGCATGTTAAAACCGGGTCATTAGTAAACCAGCTTCATAATAAGGACCACTCTTATGACTTTTAATGGTACAGACACAATTATAAGGGTATATATAAGAATTTCTGGGTGCCTTATGTGGACCATCTTGAACACCATAGAACCACTTGGGCAGTTTGCTGGAAAAATCTGATGAAGGATTTTTGGTTGGGTATTTCCTACAAAAGCAGGCTTTTAGGTATACAATTTAGTAACAAAAGAGTTTGACGAAAACTTGCACATAAACTTCTTAGAAAAACAAAACAATGTTGCAGGAAAAAGGACCCAAATTGGGATGTTTGACCTGGATTATTTGACTGGTTCTATGAACTATCATTTGTTGATCAAAGAATCAAGCTAACCTTCATGCAGAGGTAAACACAGAATCTAACCACAATTCAGGTACAAAAGACAAAATTGGTGTTGAGGGATCTAAAAAAGAAGTTGGAAAATTCAAGACACTTTGAACTGCCAATATGGCATTCTATTCTTACACAAAGATAGGAGGTCCAAAGGAGAGAAGAACAAATCTTTCTAGATGATCTTGCAAGACTTCAAGGGCATAAGATGAGGTTGCTAATGAGGAAGCTGAAGCTTCTCAGGAAGATCTTATGAACAGAAACTGAGAACTTGAGTTACTGAGCAAAGAGCTGCTAATGTCTAGCAGTTACTAACATTTTTAGTATTGTTAGCACACGAAACTAAAGCTAGCGGTACTAACTTAGTTAATCTGTTAGTAACTGTTAGTACTGCCAGGACTAATTCAACCAATTCTTAAGAGGATGACTCTAAAATACCTCCAGTGAGGATTATTCATGAAGATGCTACTGAATGGTATCTTTAATTTTATCTTTGATGTTGAGGGTTGCAGTGGACTAACTTACAAATTTGGAAAAGTTGTGATTGTTAGTCTATTCCTACATCAGAATTTATTCCCTTATCCTTCAACACTTATCCTAGGAGATCCAAACTCACAACATCAGCAGTACAACAGAAGCAAAGTAAATAAAAGTTCGGAGCTTCTGCTTTTGTTAGTTATGTCATAAAAGCAAAGGAGAAACAATCATAAGGCTTTCATCATTGTTTAGTTTGCTTGTTTTCTATTCAACATGAACCATGAAGATTTCAGAAGCTTTGAGATGAGCTGGGTCTGATGGGCTATGCAAGAAGGATTGTTGCAGTTTCGAGATTCAAAAAGTTTGGATATAGTAGATTTGCCTTCATGATGAGGCCATCGGTACAAAGTGGGGGTATCAAAATAAGAAGGTTGATAGAGGGAGTGGTTGGGTCAGAAACAAAGCAAGATTGGTTGCTCAAGGGTCACAGGCAAGGAGGAAGGAATTCGACTATGATGAAGTTTTTGCTTGTGGCTGGCTTTGAAGACCAATAAGGATCTTTTTAGCATTTGCCTAATCTATGGGCTTTATCGTCTATCAGATGGATGTGAAAAGTGCCTTTTCTCTTATGGAAGATTGATGAAAGAGGTATATGTGTCTTATCCACCGGGTTTCCAAGTCTAAGTATTCCACAGAACGTCTACAAAGTGGTTAAAGCTCTGTAGGGTTACATAAAGATCCAAGTGCATGCGTATAGTACTTAACCACTTTCTGGTTGAAGAATGGATACCAGAAAGGGGACAATTAACAAAACTCTCTTCTCTAAGAAGGACAAACATGGATATCATTTTAGTTCAAGTCTATGTGGCATGATTTTCATCTTTGGTCTACAAGAAGTCTTGGTAGTGATGTCGTCTTGAGGCTTTGATTGATGAGTAGATTTCAGATGAGTTCAAATGGGAGGTCATTTCTTTCTTGGCCTACAAGTCAAACAGAAACCAGATGGTATATTTATAAGCCAGGATAAGTATGTTGCTAAAATCCTGAAGAAGTTTGACTTTGCAAGTGTTAAGACTGCCAGTACACCAATTGAGACTCAGAAGCCTTTAGTCAAAGATGAGGAAGCCAATGATGTTGATGTCCACCTCTATAGGTCAATGATTGGCTCCTTAATGTATGTAGACTGTTTCTTTGGCTGACATTTGTTTGCAGTCTGCTGCTTGTTTTTAGGTATCCAAAGGTCACTCAAAAGATCTATTTAAGTGCTGTCAAAAGCATTTTTAGGTTAAAGGGCAAACCCAATACTGGGGCCATTTGGTATCTTAGAGAATCTTCATTGACTTGGAAATCTTACTCAGATAGTGATTATGTGGTGCAAATCTGAACAGGATATCCACAAAGGTGGTTGTCAATTTCTTGGGAAGGAGGATCATTACTTGGCCAATGCCAAAAAAGTCAAACCATTGTGGCCTTCAACAACAATAAGCTGAATATGTTTGCAGCTGCAAGGCTGAGTTGTGGGCAAGTATTAATGGATTCAAAATCAAATGTAGAAATGATGGGGTTCAACTTCATGAAACACATAGATCTAATTGATTAATGAAAGCACCATTTGCATTGTAAAGATTCCAGTAAATCCTCGATGACAATGCACTATTGCATTTATGGCAACATTCTCTATACGAGATGCTTATGAGAAGAAACTAATACAGGTGCTTAAGATCCACACTAATGACAATGTAGCTGACTTACTAACCAAGGCATTTGATGTTAGCCGATTTCAGTTCTTGGTTGTTTCAATTGGGATGATAAATCCATAAGCTACATTGGTTAAAGGGAGGCAATATGAATGGGTCATATGTGGATGAAAGAAGTAAAAACACACCATGGCAAATCAAACTTGTTCCAAGAAACCCAAACATACACACACATAACTAGTTATGAGCACTACTCAACGTGAACTAAGTTCAAGAGTAAGAAGATTGCTCAAGTTGTTCGTGCTTGGATTAAGAGTAAGAATTCTCTTGTGAAGCATTTTGAAGACATGAGTTTATTTAGACCATTCAAAGAGTATTTGCATGTGTGGTTCAACCCACCAAGAGACGTGTCTATGTCATGTTTGACAACAAAGAGGATGCATACCATTGGAGTAGTGTGTACCAGCTAGAAGTAATGCTTGTCAACGCTTTAACAAGATTTGGAGAGTCACTAAGAAGAGTTTCTGATGGTGCTGAAGCATTCCTGATACTTACATTGTTCATTTTTTTCTTTGGACAAAGTTAGTTACCGGACAGTGCAAGTTAGAACCGCTAGCCAAGTTTGTAGCTAAAGAGGACGTTAGAGAAAAATACCGCAAGGGTTACAAGTGTAAATTGGAACGTTTCTTTAAATTAGGTCTCACCAACCTATAAGAATCCCATCTCAACTCGCAACTTACTAAAGCAATCTTCTACTGACATTCTACATTCCAAGCCTAATCTCTCTTACGTGATCTCTTTTTAAAGCATAATGGTGCTCTTGAGTCCTGTCCTATGCACAACTGATTCGCCTACTGGAAAGACTGAGTGAATGTTTGAGTTTCTGAAGTCATTGTTTTCTTCGCAGAAGTTATATTATCATGCACTCACTGTAAGTTCCTGTAGTTTTCGACACATTCGTTTGAACGTTTTGGACGTTGCTTCAGTCCAAAACAATCAAATACAATGTATTGAATATAAACTGCCAAAATAGCTGGACAAGAGTGTGTTATCTCTGAGCATCAATCGAAATGATCTTATTTTTTTGATGTGTGGATGGGATAGATAATTACCAAATCAAGCTATTTTAATGCTATTCAGGCTTATGGGATATGAAGGGATTTTAAGTGTGTTAACTTTTAATAAAGCATTGTTTTCACCAATGGAGGTTTTTATTTCACACAATTAATCATTGTTTAAGTTCCAAAAGTACCTCTTGGGATCAAATTCCTACAAATATTGCCACAGCTGTAATTTGTTTAACAACTAATCAAAAATATAATTTTTCTAAACTGATTTTTGATGGTATGCTTAGACATCTAGAGGCTAAGAAGAAGTTTGTAATGTATCCTCGTTTTGTTTCTATATTTTTAGGTAGACAATACGCTGTCTATCTGTACTTTAGATCCCACTGTCCTATACAATAGTTTAACTGTAAAGTTTTTTTCTTTTATGATTAAGAAGGGGAAACATTTTTCATGGCAAAGTTACACCTTTGTTTGATACTATGTTGGTCCAACCAGCACAGGATGAGGGTGTTCCTCAGAATGGACTATATTGTTTGAACTAACACATACCCTCTCTACTCCGCTGGTGAAGTCCTAAATGAGTCACTGCCTGACTCATCTTCTGCTCAACCAAGTGTGGTACCTTTTGAGCAACAACCTGACCCTTCCCCAAGTCCTTCTCCAAAACCATCACCCAGACCTTCACCCACTCCTATTATTCCTGATTCAATCCCAGAACCTACTGGTGAGAATCTTGGAGATCATTCATCCAATGATACATCCCATTCAGGGAATGAGGATGACATGACTCTCCAAAATATCTATGATCTTTGTATCTTTTATGTCAAAGGTTTCAGATCAAGCAAAAATAAAAGGAAAATTAACTCTTGAAGGTTAGCATCAAAAGCTAAAGATGCAGGTAAACCTTTTGTCAATCAAACATTATAAAGAATATCTGAAGATTATCTCATTAAAACAAAGATTCCCAAAGAAAAGCTACTCCAAGGTGCACAAAAAGAATGTATCCAAACAAGGGAGGAAGAAAGCAAAAGGAGAATCAGAAGTTCACAGACATCCTCTGTTTGATGAAATGCCTAAAGATAAAATTGATCAAATGGAAACAGAAGATGCTCAAAGTGAAGGGAGGACAGGTGAAATGATGGATGAAGTCAAGGAGTTTGATGAACAAAGACTTAGTACTGAAGATGGAGTTAGTACTGTCAAGGAAGGAGTTAGTACCGACTTTGAAAAAGTTAGTACTGACAGTCCAAAAGTTAGTACCGACGAATCCAAAGTTAGTATAATATCAAGAGAATGGTACTGAAGAAACCATATCGCGAGTTCTGAAGAGATCTTTTGAAAGTACTGAGCTGCAAAGAGAAGTTTACTGAAGACAATGTTAAGTATGATGAAAAGGGAAGGTATGAAGATCTAAATAAGGAAGAAATGTTCTAAAGCCTCTCAACATTTCCACTCAAACACCACTTCTATGAAATTTGGTGATGGATGAAACAATTGCTACACTTTCATCACATGAGTAAAGTCCAAAGTGCTTCTAAAGAAAAAAAAGAGAAAGGTGTTAGGTTGAAGATGTGAAGACATTCGATAGACCAAGGCCTTCTTCCAAAAGATCCACTTCTCACATTTAAACCTTTCCAAGATTGATCTAAAGACAAAGGAATAGAACAAATTGAGAGGAGAAATAATATGAAAGTGATGATGATGATATTCTCAGATGTGAAAAATTCCAAAAGCTTGAGAGTGATGAAGAATTGGCTAGGAAATTCAAGAGTTTTGGGAGCAGGAAGAAGAAAGAAATAAGATTGCTGAAGAAAAGAACAAATGAAGCTCTCAATCAAAAACTTTGTGATATAAGGCCAGAATTGAGGTAGGACAAAATTCTTGTGAGGAAGCTTCAAGGCGCAAGAAGAGAGCAGTTCACAATAGAAGAAAGAGCAAAGTTCCTTCATGATACAATTGCTGCTCAGAGAGAATTCCTTGCAAGACAAAGATCAGAGGCAATAAGAAAACAGCCTCCAACCAAGAATCAATAAGAAATATGGATGATGACCTACCTAAGCATGTGGGGGGACTTTAAACATTCTGGTTGAAGAGTAAGAGTTGAAGACATTACATGCAAATGTATGAGAAGATAAAAAGGTCAGATGAAGATTTCATTGCTATTGGATCTGTTGAGGATGATAAACTGATCACAAAAATGAATAAGAAAGATTCCTCCAAAGAAGAAGAAATCAATCAGGAATCTAAAGAAGAAGTCAAGCAAGAGGATAAAGAAGAAGAGAACACAAGAAAGAGAAAGCACAGTACAAGGAAAAAGATGAAGTCAAGAAAAAGAAGATTCAAACAAGATACTTCTCAAGATGACCCATCTGACACTGAGAAAGAGAATGAAGAGCTGAGATTGTGCTTGACAATAGCTCCAGATGAGGACAAGGAAGTAGATTATGAAATTCTTGACAAGAAGTATCCAATCATTGACTGGAAGACTGAGAATCTTGGCACCAAACCACAGTTTGATGAATCTAAAAGAACAGAAGAGATTAATATGAATGTGGTAACAAGAAGTAATGGTCAAAAGAGATCCTTCAGCACATTGATAGGAGTGCTTTCAGTGTTTGACAGAGAAGACTTAAATGCCATATATAAGCTTGTGATGGACATATATCAAGATAGGATTCCTGAAGGTTTTGATAAAGTTCTTTGGGGAGATTTGATAGTGATGTTCAATCCAGATGAACAGATGAGTTTTGGAACTAACAACATGAATGGAAAGTAATCAGTTGGAAGCTTGCACGTTACCTTAGGGGTAAAACTTTTGATGACTGATGAAAGGATTAGTCATATAATGTTAATAGAGAAGATGTATCCTTTAAAGAAGGAATAGTGGTGCAATGCTAAGATAAAATTGGATTGAAATAGAAGTACTATGGGCCTTGGAATTGATCGATTTATCACTAAATGGTACTTGCTGATTTAGAATCATAAAGTATAAGAATGATGGAAGTAAGAAGGGATTGCGAGTGGTGGATAACCACCATAACAAAAAATGGTTATCAATTCAACATGTTAACAGGCATAAGAATTGGCTACTAGTCCCAAGATCATAACATTTCTTGGTAAGGACTACTCAATCTGTTGATAGCTGATTTTTGTAAAAACTATAGGTTTATCAAATGCACGTTATGACAATGAAGCATTGGCTAGTCCAAACACAAACGGTATTTGGTAAAGATAAATCAAATCCGTTGATGGTTGACAATTTACCAAAAACTGTATGGTAATTAACTCACCATATTCTTAGATGAAGAGTTATCTATCCCAGAGCAAACGGCTACTGGTAAAGGAACATCAAATCTGTTAATGGTTGGTAGTTTGCCAAAAACTACAAAGCCAACTTAGTTGGATTGAAGGTGAAAAGATGTTGTTGCGTAGCTGAAAAGATGTTGCTGAACTGCTGACAAGACAAGGATGCTGCTAAAGAAGGATAGAGTGTACAAGTTTAAGAAATGATAAAGAATGTTTGGATACATCCTCTGGGCATTAATCGAAGCTTAAAGGATTGAAGAAACATGAAGTTAAAATAGTTTAACATTCATGCTTAAGGGAGGATTGTTAGGATTAATGTTTTCTTGACTTAGTACCGACAGTACAAATAGTTAGTACTGAGTACCGACAAGTACAAAAGTTTAGTAACTCAGCTCAAAGCCTATACTATCGTTCGCTACCCCGAGACAAATCACGACAACGACAGTATCAAAGTAGTGAGAGACTTAACGATTTCCATACTTAGTCTTCTGAGAGCTAACCGTTTAGTGAGAAAGTTAGTATACCGAATGTTGAGCATAGATATATTAAAAGCAATATCTTTATGACTAGAGATATTTTAGAAACAAGTCGAACATATGTAAACGGGGGAAATCAAAAAATTCGCCTTACTTTTAGGGTTAAATCCTTAACACAATAAAAAGACGAAGTTCAACCACTTAAGTCATAGTTAGAACTCTCAAGTTTTGGACAGAAGCTAATTTCTAGGCAAATATACACGGATTCCATAACCTAGTTAGCAATACTGATAAAACATCCTCAAAGTGAACCATACATTTAAAATAACACTGTTGTTGATTTCCCAGATTTAGGTCTCATTTTGTTGGCTATCTTTAGAACAGAGTCAGGTCTTCACTGTGTTAAGATTCCCCTAGCATTAACATATTGTATTCATAGGATTCAGTGTATACGATTTCTACATAACGATTAACATATTGTATTCATAGTCATTATTTCTACATAGTCATTTGTATTTATACATCTTGGCTATCATCCTTTATAGGCGGCAAAGATCCATACAGTTATACTAGGACCTTCACGTAACCATACTTAGACAAATGACAAAGCCATATTCATCCAACTGTTTATCACTAACTATAAAATGCAGGTACAAATGATGGTGTTACAGCCTCACTCCAGATGAGTCATATTCATTACCACATGCTCATACTCAAGCTACAAAGACATACTATAACCATCAAGATTCAAGAATCAAGAAACCTCAAGAATTAAAGACAAAGACTTCCGCAAACTCTGATATTCAAGATCTTCCTTAAAGATATCAAGATTATCAAGATAATGATTATCAAGTGAGACTGTTAGCAAGCTTTCAAGATGATGCAAAGTATGTGCATGTTGGTCAAGACACAAGATCGCAAGATAGAAAAGATGACAAGACAATCAAGGAAAAGATTTAAATATCACGGAACTAAAGACAAAGTTAAAAGACAATGACAAAAGCTTAAGATCAAAGATTGCAAAGCATGAAGGAACAAGCCTACAACAAGATAAAGACCAAGACCAAGACTTAAAAACTCAACGACAAAGAAATCTCCACAAGTCCAAGGAAGCAAGATTCAAAGACCATGCTTCAAGAGATATTATTAGCCTCAAAATATTGAGTTGAAAAAGGAATCATGGTCTTTACTTAGTAAATGTTGTAATAGGCTAGAAAGAATATTGGGCTCGATATTTAATCTAATATTGTACGTGTATCAGGCTAAAGCCCAAGCAAAAACTTGAGCCTAACCCAAATACACCTAGGCATCGCCGTCACCCTAGGGTTAGAAACCTATAAATACCCCTCTCCATCCCATGAAGATGGTGTTGGTTGCTTTACTTTTTTATGAGTTTATGCAATCCACCATCCTTCCTTTCTCTTTTTAATTTCTATACTACTTTCTCTTTTTAATTTCTATACTACTTTCTCTCTCTAAATTTCTATAATCTCTCTCTCTCTCTCTCTCTCTCTCTATTTTTTATGAAGTGATAAGTGATATGTAAGGTAAGTATTAGGATAATAGTTTGCATTGCTTGTTCATTAAGCCATGTATTTGTTATAAATACATAAACGATCTACATTATGTAAGACAAAAAACACATTCAATAGTATACCTCTATTTGCCATTTTACATTAATCTCGTGCTATAAAAGTTACGAGAAACAACGCAAGGTTATGATATGATATGGGGTAGTATAGGCCTACACGTTATGTATTTATATTTCTTTTGACTTTCGGACATGCTTTCTTAAAAATGGTTTTCATTCACAACTCTAAAAATAGTTTCGTATTACGTATTTGTCTATCTTCTATGCATTCATATTGTGTATTCGACTAATTATAAGCATGCTCTAATTAGTTATGGAAGGTACATTTACTTTTTTGTTTTGTTCTACAGTACCTTATCAATGAGCTGTCATACTATGGGTCACATTTCAAACCTTAACCTACATGGAAACAAATCAAATTGGGTCAATCATGTTTTTACTTAACTTATATGCGTTTATAAAGTAGAAATTAGGTTGTTTGGACAACAGAATTATGGAAGAAACATGGTTGTTTAGGCATAGCATCGTTGTGTGGACACCGTTTTATGAAGCTTTGTATATTGTTTTTTACAGCTTTTTTATGTTGCTTTTACAACTTTTAATGTTACTTTTTATTGCATTTATATGTTGTTAAGAAAGCCAAAATTAGGGTGTTTGGACATCATAAAGAGGGTTGTTTGGACAACAAAAATCGGAGACAAAAATAGGGTTGTTTGGACATAGGTTTATAGAGCTTTGTAAAATTGTTTTTTACAACTTTTATATGCTATGATTTTTACAGGTTTTAAATGTTGATTTTACAGCTTTTAAATATTTTTTACATTGTTCACATGTTTTTTGTTACAGCTTTACAGGGTTGTTTCGATATAGATTTACTTGAGTAAGTAATTAATAGGAAGAGAATTATACGAGTGAAGATGTCAATGAATCCATAACATTAAATTAAAATCTCGGGCTAATGGCACTCAGGACGTGTTGATTGATTGATTGTCAAGTGGGTTGATTATATTATATAAATAAAAGACTTGCCACATACTTAATTTTTTCTCCGACTTCATTTAAATCCATATTTCTATTTGGTATCCAATGTGTTGTCATACATAGTTATATTAACACAAGTTTACTTATTTTTTGTTTAATTTTAAAAACGTTACTTTTGCTTTATGTTAATTTACGAGTATTAAATGCTCACGTATTGTCGCGATGTATTGTTTGACTAGTTAAATTGTTTAATTATTTTGCTATGTCCATCTATTTATAGGTGATGCAAATAGGTTAGAATCATGGTGTTGCACATAAGCCAGTGATCGTGGGGGTGTCCCATGATTTTAGGGGATTATAAAGATAGTGTATCATGATCTGTACCTTGGCGGGGAAGCCTGAGTAGAGAGGGAGAAAGTGGCGTAGGTGAAAGAAAATATTTTTTAAAAGGGAAAATTCCGAAAAGGGTCAAAAAAATAGGGTGTTGATCACTCTTTAACCAAAAAAACATTTTCTTCCCAAAAGAGTACAGGGCGATTGAGCGAAGGGGCGACTTAACCAGAATTCGCCAAGTGTCCGTATTTGTAAGGTATTTGTATTTTGGGCAACTCGTACGATTAGTGCGACTGGCTTTTTTGTCATTTTACATTTTTAAAGTACTGACATATAGTACATATCTTAGGGCGACTCGTACTTAGGGCAACCATACTAGGGCGACTATTTTTTTAATACATTTGTGTATTTAAAAACAAAAAAATACACCAATAACACAAATATATGGGCCCAATTCATTTCCTACTTTCATCTTTCACACTCATTTCACACACACCTCTCCATCTACCCCTGTTTCCCCCTTTTTGATTAAACTCTCTATTTTATTCTATTTCACCCATTTATGTTTGATTAAACACTCCACTATCTATCATTTCATTACAATTACATTATCCTTCGTACTGATATTTTCTTCTAAACACATATCAGTGATTTTTCGGTCCATGTGTGGTGCATGCTGGTAAGTAGAAATCAGATTTATTTTATTTTTAGTTTAGAAAATGTTTGTGTAATTGTTTGTTTGATCAATGAATAATGTGCGCATTTAATGTTAAAAAGAATGAATTAGTCAATAGCTTCGTGTTAGTGACTTGAACCCAAGAACATAAACTGATGTTTGACTAATTTAGAAGATGCCACAGTTAATTTTTTCTATATTATTACTTTTCGAGTTTCATGTTATTTGAACACAACTGTAAGTTTGTAAGCCTAGGCGTATT
>BQNB010082897.1:0-29191 GCA_026074375.1 Tanacetum coccineum
GTTTCTAACTACTTTAATCCTGAACAATCAACCAAGAGCTATTGTAAACTCATGATATGAGTTTAAATATCATTATTTGTCATTATCTTAACAATGTACAAGAAATCAAAGCCTAGAAAAACCTAACGAATCCCACATGTATCCTCAAGCAGCTTATGCACCTGCTTAAACAATCCCATGGCCAAAATTGAAGCCACATGAACCCCTTTTAGCTCAAAACAGCCGCGACACCATACAACACCATCCACACCATCATTCTACATTCCTAGCCCTCCACATCTGATTTTCTAGTCTCTACACATCATATACTAGCCCTAACACATGTCAAGAACAGATCCTAAGTGTTGCTTACTCCTCTTAACCTCCAATGAGTATAAATAGGGGTCTTGGGCACTCATTCTAACTCGCACCACCCCATCTTCTCTCTATAACCCATAGGCAGCAATCCTTTGCTCCCTTATGATCCTAGGATCATTAAATAAGATCAAGCAAGCGAAGCTTTGAAGATTTGAAGCCCCGGGAACAAGATACAAGGCGTACGAGTGGAAATACTACCCGAAACGACCCATTTCCACCATTTTTGATCCTTGAAGCTCAAACCCAGGTTCTATTGTCTTCATACCTGCTACTACACCCTTATAATGTTCATATGATCCTAAATAAACTCTTGTTAAAGTTTCATAACCCAATTCATGCTCATTTTCCATTTTGATCCAAAACCGTACACCCGAAACCCTAATTTCGCGTTTTTCTTAAAACTAAATGTTATAATGGTTAAATATTGTTATAATCTATCCTAGCATGCTTAACTAATCTTAAAATAACTACTTTATTGATTAATGAAGGAATTTGAACTTAAAACCCGCGCGTTTACGTTTTAAAACCCTAATATGACCCGTTTTGCTTCCTAGCTTAACGAATCGTTAATTTAAACTTGCGTTGTGTTAAAACTTCATATTTTAACTTATAAATGTCTATTGAAATGTTAAAATAAGCTTGCATGGCAATTTGGACATGTTTTGTAATTATAATCCATGCAAGGGGTATATATCGTAACTGCTTGAAAAAATAATTCGGTGGTCAGTGGTGGTCAGCCACTGTGGCGGCAGCAGTTTCTGGCGGCCTGTGATGGCGGGGTTGCTTGGATCAGGCTCGGCACCGCTATGCGGTACTTCACTCGCCGAAGGTGATGGTCAGAAATACGTGGAAGTCGCCTGAAAAGTGAAATACACACTAACAAAGCCGGTGGACGATGCTGCGCGTGGCGGCTCCGGTTGTGGACCAACTTATGGGGTTTTGATCGTTGGAGTGTGGAGATTTCAGTGGTAGTAACAGAAAATCAGTTGAAGATGCAGAAATGATGATGATTTTGTGATTTAAAATGATAGATGCTTATTGGATTAGAAGAGAGAGGAAAAAGATTAGTATAAATTATGCTTTATGCGGGTTTGATACTAATATACAATCAGTGGGATGGTTTTAATATTTTATTATTAAAAATATTAATAAAAAAATCAGTAGGTGCTCCCTTTTTAACCCGACCCGGTTTTATGTGTGTGATTGGGTTTTTTCGGATGACCCGGCCGATCCTTTTTTCCCTTTGTGGTGGGTACCCTGTGCATCTATTCATTCCATCCACCTCACCTACACACCCTCCTCCCTCCTTCCACGTATCTTCACCGCTTCTTCCTCACATACTCATCTCTCTTTCTTTCACTCTCTCTAGAAACCCACATAAAACACTAAATCAATCATCTAAATGTAAATAATCATTCACTAAAGCTTTTAGATCAAACAATTAGCTTTTAGAGATTTGGGCTTTTTTTAATGGTTTGTTTTGTTGCCTAACGAAACCTCCCTAAAAGAAGCGGTGCTTACAGATACAGAATCCACAAATGTGGGTATGTTGTTTTTGGGTTTATAAATTTATACACTAATTTTCTTTGGAGGGTTACAATTTTCGTTTTTGATTAGTGGTTGTTTCAGAATAGACAACTGGCGTGGACAAAAAAGAGTTCCTTTCACTAGGTATGCTTTTCTACAAAAAAATTATATTTCTTTTAATTTATGCTGATTGTTTCTTTTTATCTTTTTGGTCTTTCTTATTGCATTTTTTGTATCCAAAGATTGATTTTGATTGTTTCTGTTTTTGGGATTGTTGCTGGTGAATGTTATTTCCCTGATTGCAAATATGAAATTGATGTTTTCAAGTGTTTATTATGCTCATCATCTTTGCTTGGTACCCTTTAATGCGCTGATATATGATGCGCGTTTATGATATAGAGCTTTTATCCCGTTTAAATGTTATCATGCCTGTCTATGATATTGAGGTTTGATCCCGTTTCAAGTTAGATATTGAATTTTCCTATGTGCATTCGTTGCTTGAAGAACAAAACTCAGGGACTTCTGTTATCGGAGCATACAGTTTGATGTTTTTGCGTGGTATCTAGATTGATGATTTTGTTGCATTTCTTCTTTTGTCAGCTTATATGTTGCTCTGCTTATTTATAAGCAACAAGAGGTGAAGATCCAAGCTTGGGAGAATCTTGAAAGGAGGAAAGCTGAGTTGTACATGAAAATATTGGAGGTAATAGTTTCGTGTTTTTCATTTTAGCGGGCCTAAAGAAAGAATCGATTTCTGGGGTGTCTATTTTCTATTTTTTCCGTTTTAAATTTGATATGCTTTGTTAGTTCTAATGTTATTTTCAAATGTAAATTTATAGGACGATGGCGCATTCTGTTGTTAGGTGACACCTCAACTATAACCACATTTCTTTCTCAGCTAGCAAAGTCCTCCGTGCCACTACATTCCAGAACAAGTATGTAAAGATACATATCTATTATACTTTTATATAAATAACTTATGTTATTTACAAATTGGGTTGTTATTAGAACGATGTCTTCTCCCAACCACTCTACTTTTGATATTGAGGATGCCCTTTCCTCTATGAATATTCTTAACTATACTTCGGTCTAATCGGATTATTTCCCTGCTTCATCAGGAAGCAGTTCTTTTAACTCTTTGGAAAACTCTACAGATAATATGATTCCACCGGTATTCTCATCTTTCTACAATAATACTTATTTGAAGGACGTACAAGCATTTTATGCTAAGGAATTACCTATTTCATCACCAGATCCTATTACTCCACCAACTATTTTGACTCAATCTTCGGTATTACCACCATCACTACTATTTGATCCTCGATATTTCTTTGTTCCTGAAGAACTATTACCACCTAAGAAGTGAATCTGTTCCTCATCTTCTTCCTCAACTACGTTATCTAATTCATCCCGGAATCAAACCTGTAACTTGGTATCACCATCTCTCTCAGTTTATACTCCTACCCCACCTTAGATATTTGATATAGGAAAATGTTCAATTAAGATACATCTAAAACATCACGAGGAACAAGTCAAAGATATTTTAAAAAACAGCAACGTGAAAAGGCAAATTACATTTTTATTATATAGCCGGCTTATGGCTTATTTGAATTTGGGCTTATGTTTCATAAGCTAATTTTGAAACTTTTCGGCTTATATAAGTGTATTATGTCACAAAAAGTGACATAAAACATAAGCCGAAAAGTTCTAACATGTGGCTTACAATGTTAGTTTCAGTTTAGGCATGAAAGTGTTTTAACTTGATTATTGTTTACCTTATTTCTAACAATGAGAAAATGAATATTTTGACCAGGCGTTTTATGGAGGACCAAAGGATCAGGCTGAAGGTTCTTCTATTAAATCGAAAGCCAATGATGTGGTACAATTTGAACATGCCGCACCTAATGTTCTTTCAGATTCTTTTAGTGTAAGCCTTTTATTTTTTGTCCTAAATTACAACTCATTATAATTTGTTTGATTTTTTATTAGAGTAATTTAACTTTATCAATAGTTCCTTGATTCTCATTTAGAATTGTTTAGGTAAATATTTAGTAACAAATTGAGTAGCTGCTAATTTTGTTATCGGTTTCTTTGAGATTGCTTATCCAAATGTCTATTTACCGTCCACACTGTAAGTACTTATTCATAACAGCTTTTTTTCAAAACACGACATTAATCCTTTTTGAAAGGATAAATAACCGCCCCGACCCGGGATAACAATGCACCGGACCCGCGGTTATTTAGTTTAGTCAAAACGAGGGTGTTTAGTAGTTGTTTTTTCAGTTAAAAAAAGGTGTCTGATCATGGGTTTTTTTTGTCGACACGTGCTGTTTGAGTAATGTTTGGTTGGCTGTTTTCTCAGCAAAAAATGGGTTTTTGAACACCCGCGAAGTGTCGCAGTGATGTAATTAGATAATAAAAACTTTTGAGTAAGTTAAAATGTTACATAAGTGTTTTAAATTTTAACTTATCCCTGAGATACCCTTAAATAGTGGCAAGCCAATATTTTTGTTGATGAGTTTTGTGATTGCAGATTGTTGAGTGCTTTAACTAGAGAGCTAACTTAGCGGAGGTTCGGGATTCTACATCTGTAAGAAGTCCATTTTCAGATGCGGCAAACGCAGCTGGGTACATGATATGTTGACAGCAGGCCTGACAATGGGGCAGTGATCGTCTCTTTGGTCGAAAAAAATACCCAGCTTTCTGGCAGAGGTAATGTCACAATCGCTTGCTTGCAACAATTTTTTTATCTCTACTTTGTAAATACAGTTAAGGTTCAGTTCTGCACTCATTTACCATTAATTGAGGTGAAAAAATGTGCTGGCTAGGTAACAAGTCAAAACGTGAATTCTTTGTAGAACTGAAATGGGCCAGGTTGCACTTACCCGGATACATTGTCATTGTAGATGGGAAGAGTTGGAGATAGTAACATATACAGAGAGGAGTGGTACACGAGAGATGGATGGCTGCAAGAGAGATGGATAGCTGCAAAAGTAACAAAGTGAGTTAAGCCTTTATGTCGCACACGACTAACCAATCCATGACTTTCGAACAAGTGAGAATTGTTTATCCTTTGAATAACATGCTGGACATTATTAGGAAGGTTTTACACAACAAAATAAGGTTCATTGGTTGCTCTCAAAAGAGGCATGTTTGGTTGTTATTTTGGTGGTTAAGAAAAGGTTATTTGGTTGTTGTCGAAACGCGGTTATTTAGTGTGTTTTTTGTCAAAAAGGCTTTTTGTTGGATTCGCAAAATAGAGTTGCAATACTACCAGGAAGCTTACAGTAACTATTAGAAAGTATAATGTCATCAAGAAGATGACCAATTTTAACTAATTTGAGCAATTCCAATTTTTGTCAAATTTCGGAATTACCATCTTTTAGTCTTTGTTTCATATTCACGAGGCTTATATCGTTTTTCCTCCTGAAGCAGGTCATGGCATTAGCGATTCTCAACACTGCTCAAGAATGTAGCAAAGCTTACTATATTATAAAAATCTCAAAGCAATTTCATTATCTTCAAACAATGGTTAATAACTCTTAGAATTTCCGTTTATTACTTAAAGGGTGTTTCAATTAGCTTATTTTTTGGGCTTATGACCCTTTTTAAGATTCAGAACCTCATAAACTCATTCTTTCTAAGCTTACAAGCTCAGCTTGATAAACTGATAAGCCACAAAAGAGGGCTTATGAGCTTTTTCAAAATCAAATAACCCCATACGCCTGAAAACTAAGCTAATCCAAACACCCATTTAATATATGGAGTTTAAGGTTCTTGCAAGAGCGGAAAGTGAAGCCCATTTTAAATTCTTATCATCTTAGGTTCTTTATTGCTTACTTTGGTGAGCCGCACAACATTTGGTAGCTGCCAATCTTAATGTTTTGCAGGTATCATGTTGATAGTTGCAGGTGCTCGGGTTCTGATCTCTTTCTGCAGCCCGTCTTTTGAGCTTCATATAATGTAATTAATTTGAAGACCAAACATGTGAAGAGCAAAGGAGAGGGCGAATCAGGGCATATAGTCAAGGTGCTAACTTTATTCTCTTTTACATCTATACATGCTAAAAAACTTACTCTTAAATGATAAAACGAATAAAAAAGGTTGAAATGATTTGTCGTTTATTGATTAAAAAAGGTTGGAAAATATGCAGAGGGAGTTGTGGCGGGTTGTGTCGCGGGTAATGACTGGTAGTTTCCAGAAGTTGGTCAAAATTGACCGGGTTTGGTTGTATGTAGAAACATGTGTGGGTTGAAACATATCATACTTACAAGTACAGTAACAGACCAACTTAGGTTAAACGAAACTGCCGACACCTTTTGTCTGGTCTTTTACAAATTGAAACATATCATTTATGAATACAAAGCCATTGTTATAGAGTAGTTGCTTGCCGACTTTTAGCCCGTTTAACCAGTTTCCTTTTAGCTATAACTTTTTCCATTGCGACACCATTGAGATAAATATATAATAAGCATAGTAATCTAGCTTAAGTGATCGACCCCTGACTTTCTCATTTTCCATAGATAGTTCTTGTGTGCCTCAAGTATGGCTTACATACAACTTGCAACCCGACTCCGGTTGTTCTCGCTGCTCATTACATGTGTGGAGCAATTCAAGCTGGTCTTCAAGGGGAGACCATTGTTCAATGTTTTGACTTTTATGGTCGAAGGGACTAATAACTTATTTTAATTTGTTACAGTAGTTTTATAGGTAGTATGTCTGACCTTGAAAGCTAAAGTTTTTAAAGGGGTTTTATAATATGATAATGCGAATATCGGTCAATTTGCTTTATTGTTATTGATAACAAGGAAACAACTAAAAGAACAGATTCATCAAAATCCATTTGACTAATTACGCGAGATTGTTAATTTTCCACCAAAATTTAACATGCCTCAATGAATTACTTTATTTGGCAATTAAGAGTGCTTTCACTCAGTTTTTATGAGATGAGATCGTTGTTGAGAGATATTGATTATATTGATTAGTACTCACTCTCTAAGTAAGCAAAACCATTCCGCCCTTCTCTATTCTATTTTGAGAATCCCTCTGAGGAGGCTTTCCTGTCTATGTGGTTAAATATGAGCTGGACCAGTTTGACCCGGGTTATTTAAGTACGCTTAAACATTTTCTTTGTCATATTGCAGGTATCATGGTTATCCAACGAAAGGGGGCCTTCATGGGACATGTTGAAAATAGGTTGAGGGATGTGTAACATTTGAATAGGTCTGCACTTTGCAGCCTTGGAGTTGATGGGTTGAAAATGTAAATATTCATACTAAGGATTTAAGGTTTAATATTTTAATGGGTCGAAAATGGTTTTATTTTCCCTAACCATTGGAACATCAAGTTGCGTTTATATGCAGCTTATAGTCACTGTTTATAAAATTTTCCAAATCATCAAGGTTATGATATATCGCCAAACTTTGTTCTTTCTGTGACTACTTTTTTTTTCGGTTTCGTTTTGCAGGCTACAATCATTGACCCTGCTGAGTATGTTGGACTTGAAGCAGCTTTGATTAACAACAAAGTGAGTAGATGGACATATATTTAAGCCTACTCGATTTGTTTCTTTCATGTAATAAATAAATTGATATATAGATGGACATATGTTGCAGGTTAGTCTTCTCTTCACCGAGTCGCCAACGAACCCGTTTCTAAGATGTGTCGACATTGAGTTAGTTTCGAAGTTGTGCCATGCTCATGGAGCTGTTGTGTCATCTTCTTGATCAATGTCCACGAAATATAAACCAAAAACTTGATTTCGAGCCCTAAGACCCCAAAACTGACCCGCGGCTAGACTTGCACCATTTTTACCCATTTAAAATATTACCCATGTGCAAGCACCTCCAAGATAAGCTTCTAGACATCCCCAAGCAGCTTACCCACCTGCTCTTACCTTTCCATGGTACAAAAATTGGCCACATGATCTCCTTTTCCTCCTTTCATAGCCGCGGCATACACATGGTGTTTCCACCATGTTCTTGCTAGTTTCTAGCCTATCCAACACATCCTCTAGCCTCTCTTAGTCACCCTCTAGCTCTCATATGTGTCCTAACCAGATCACATAAGTTTTCTTAGCCTTTAAGGGTCCTTTACCTATAAATAGAACCCATAACCCTTCATTCATTCTCATCCCCCACTTCTTCTTTCTATAACCCAAGTGAGCAACCTTTCTCTGCTCCTTATGATCCTAGGATCATCTAAGAAGATCAATCAAGTGAAGCTTTGAAGATTTGAAGCCCCGGGAACAAGATACAAGGCGTACGAGTGGAAATACTACCCGAAACGACCCATTTCCACCATTTTTGCTCCTTGAAGCTCAAACCCAGGTTCTAGATATTCTACTTCTGCTCCTACACTTTTATAATGTTCATATGATCCTAAATAAACTCTTGTTAAAGTTTCATAACTCAATTCATGCTCATTTTCCATTTTGATCCAAAACCGTACACCCGAAACCCTAATTTCGCGTTTTTCCTAAAAATAAATGTTATAATGATTAAATATTGTTATAATCTATCCTAGCATGCTTAACTAATGTTAAAATAACCACTTTATTGATTAATGAAGGAATTTGAACTTAAAACCCGCGCGTTTACGTTTTGAAACCCTAATTTGACCCGTTTTGCTTCCTAGCCTAACGAATCGTTATTTTAGACTTGCGTTACGTTAAAACTTCATATTTTAGTTTATTATAACTTATAAATATCTTTTGAAATGTTAAAATAAGCTTGCATGGCAATTTGGACAAGTTTTGTAATTATAATTCATGCAAGGGATATATATCGTAACTTTCGGAAACTTATAACTAGAAGGGCTGAATATGTCATTTTATCAAAGTTATAACTATAGGGGTCTATTATGTCACTTTCCAAAGTACAAGGTCTACTTGGTATATCTTTTAAAGTTGAAGGACCAAAGTCGTAAAAGTGCAAACCCCAAGGGTATATTTTGCCACTTTTCAAACTCAAGGGTCTAAAATGTAACATTTTGAAAAAGTATAAAATCATGTTTAAAACCTTACAAGACATAACTTTAATTAACGCTTCTCGTGCTTAACATTTCCAGATATTGATTAAAACGCTTAAAACCGATTATATCATATCACAATACTAGGGAGCTTCATATTAAGGAGTTTCATCTTGGTATTACGTTCTGACTGAGTTGTTGGGTTTACGATTTAAAGTGCCCTAGCTCCTCAAACGTTTACTGAATGACTTCTGAATTATGATGGCCCGAACGGTGATACAATAATTCCAAACTCTTCAATCAAACTCATAACTCTTAAAACTAAAGTTCTAGAGTACAATCTTCCTAAGACTCAACATATTTACTCAGGTTGCGTGACGTGGCTATTTACTATCATTTTGCTATATCAACATTCCCTGTTAAGATTGTGATAAGGTCGTCAGCTTTCATTTTAGAATATTTATTACATCTACCTATCAGGTGAGTTCATAGCCTCGCTTTTCAATCTTTTGAATGTTTTATAAACCCGCGAGGGGGATACATGCTTGTTACAAACTCTTTTACATACTCGTTTATCTTATAACAATGTGATTACTTTTCAAAGAATTAGTGAGTTCATAGCCTCGCTTTTCAATCTTTTGAATGTTTTATAAACCCGCGAGGGGGATACATGCTTGTTACAAACTCTTTTATATACTCGTTTATCTTATAACAATGTGATTACTTTTCAAGGACTTAGTGAGTTCATAGCCTCGCTTTTCAATCTTTTGAATGTTTTATAAACCCGCGAGGGGGTTTTTTGTTTTTAAATATTTTTTTTTTATTTTCTAACATGCTTTTACAAACCTCTTACATACTCGTTAATCTTATTAACAATGTGATTACTTTCAAGGCTAATGAATTCATAACCCCATAATTCAATCTTTGAATACTTTATAAACCTGGTGAAATCCTGATATATAACATGAATGCAAGTGTTTTCTTTCCTAAATGTATGCTATCCCGATATATTTTGGCCTTTATAGTTATCAGTGCCAATATTTCATATCATAATCATTAATTACTTCATTGCGGAGAAACGCGAATATTGTGAATAGATCTATTGGGGGTGACGGCTCCCGTTGGTATACCCATGCTTGGGGTAGCCAAACGCACTATATTTGTCCTAATAGGTAACCTTGGCAAGTTATCTTTTCCACGGGGACATCTGTCCCTAACATATCACACGTGATTTTCCTGTTAATGTATCTGATTCAATGAGCTTAGATGCATAAATAATGTTCCCCATGATGATTGTCCCTGCAATACCAGTATTTCCACTATAATTGTATTCAACTATTACAATTCCAACCTTGAATATTCACTCAACCTATGGTGTTGACCCTTTTTATCCTGTTTTATCTCAGTAATTGAGCAACTATAGCATGGATGCATGGACACGAAGATGGCTAAAACTTGTTATCATTCACATTTTATGTTTCTAGATTTTAGGACCTGCCTTTGTAAAACTCTGATTTGAAATGAATGATAACATATCTTTTGAATAAACGTCTCTTTTGGGTCGTTTTCTATGATTATGATTGTTGTATCCATGAAGTAATACCCCAGATTAGCTTCCGCTGCTATATTGTAAAAATGGGGGTGTTACACCGAGACCTTGAGATAATCAATAATCACAAGAAGTTGCCCCAACGGGTGCCTTTGCCAAACACCCGCATAGTGATTCAAATGAAGTGCGTTTGGTTACCAGAAAGTATAGGTACACCAACGGGGAAGTTCAGTCCCAAATAGATCTATTCACAGCATTCACGCTTACTCCGAAAAGTAATTAACGGTTCATGATAGTGGGGTCTTAATGGAAAAAGTAAGGACTTAGGCAATAATGCATTAGAATAGCATACAGTTGGAAAAACACTCGTATTCATGGTTTATAGCATGTATCCCCCTCGCGGGTTTATGAAACATTAGAAGATTTAAAATGCGAGGCTATGAACTCACCTTAACAGGGAAATCTGATTGATGGCAAAAGTATATCAAGTGAAAGTAACGGTCTCGTCACGCAACCTGGGGTAATATGTCAAGTCTTAGTGTGATGGTTTATGTTTCAAAACTTCATAAAGTTTAACGTATTACTTTGATTTATTAATTTATGGAATTATTGTATCACTGTTCGGGCTATCATAATTCAGAGGTCATGCAGTATCGTTTGAGGAGCCAGGGCACTTTAAATCGTAAACCCAGCGAACTCGTCAAAACAAATACCCAAATGGAACCCCTCACATGAAATTCCCTAGTAACGTGATACGATAAGATTTTTAAGTTTCTTCAAAAGCTAGTCGATGATAAATTACGTTAATTATATAACGTAATTGTTTTATAATGCGTCGATCGATGATTAATAGCGATAAATGTATCGGGTTTTAATAAAATCGAGTCTTATAATATTAATATATATTTTTATAATTTATATAAAAATATTATATTCTAAATTTTTAAGTTTGCAAAAATAGCAATAAATACCCTTGATTTATAAACTTTTACAAATTTAGTCCTTTATATATAAAATATATATATAATTTAATCCTTTAACCTTAGAACTTGGCAAAATAGCCCCTTGTAGTTATAACTTTAGGAAAATGACATTTTCAGTCCCTCTGGTTATAAATTTCAGAAAGTTACGATATATACCCCTATGCCCCAAAATGAAAACATTTCAATCAAGTCCAAAATTCACAATTTTGATAATTTATTGAAATCAAAAGAGTTTGCAGGTCATGGATATTATTAATAAGCTAAAATAAGATAATCTAATGTTAAAAAAAGTTTTAGAAAAAGATCGTTAGCTAAAAATTAAAAAGGTCGTTTTTAGGTTTTAACAAATCCATGGTTTAAGGATTCAAGGCTTTAACAAGAATTCATATAGGATCTTAGGAGTCTTATGAATATTCTAAAATAGATTATGAGTTTATTGAACAATATTTTGAGCTTACTTGAGCTAAAATGGGTCGAAATGGGTTGTTTGAGTTCGTATGCCTAGAAATGACTTCAAGGGTTTCTTTTTCTTGATTCTTGGCTTCTATTCTGATCTTAGGGACCTTCTAATTCTTCCTTAGTTAGGCTAGAACTCCATTTGTGTTTTTGATGAATATTTGAGGTGTGTTTGAAAGGGTTTCTTAGATTCGGCTTATATATGGTTTAAAAACTTGGTGGCCAAGGTTAGGGCTTGGAGTAAGGACCAAGGGTTGTTGGTAAATGACTAAAGAAGGCTAGTATGAGAGTCTAGAGAACAAGAGGGTAGCTAATAAAGGGGAAGATGTGGAGTGGTTTTTGGTACCAAGAGGTGGCGAGGGGGTATTTGGAGTGCAAGTAGTGGTAGTAGCTTACAAGGAGGTAATAGAGGTGCTTGTGTGATTTCTTGGTGACATGGTGCTGAGGTCATAGAGGTGCTTGAGGTGCTAGGTTGCTAGCTTAGGTTTTTAATAGTTTAAAATAGGTAGAAATGGGTTACGAGTCATATTAGGGGTTTTTTCAGTATTCGTTGTATGGGTTTTAATTCGAGTTAGGGTTAGGGTTTAGGATAATTTAAGGTTTAGGATTAAGATTAGGGTTTAGGATTAAGGTTTAGGGTTTAGTTTTAAGGTTTAGGATTTAGTTTTAGGTTTAAAATGAAATTAGGGATTTAGGATTTCGTTTAGGGTTTAGAGTTTTAGATTAGGGTTTTAAGATGACTTAGGGTTTAGGTTTAGGGTTTATAAGTCATGCATTAAGTTTTTGTACCTTGTGCTAAAGTGGTAGTAAGAAACTAAACTTATTTAGGAGGTAAAATGACCTAGTTTGGTTTTCTTGCATTATTGACTTATACATTGGGCTTTAGAAAGTAATCACTGATTTAAGGAGGGAAAAGATATTCAAATGTATGTGAATATGTACACTTGTACACATGCTTGAAGGCTTGCACATTCATTTTATATGTATACATTACATATAATTAGGGTATGTTAAATGGATAATGTACTTGGTAAAAATGGATATAAAAATATAACTATGACAAATTAGATTTTACATGATATACAACATAGATCAAGATGGCATTGATAGAGGTTGCGTAAGCTCGTTTACTTTAGAGATGCAAGTTACGTTGTATAATGAGATAAAGCAAAAATTTCCTTGTAAAAAGGTGGTATATATATAATAGATGGATATTACATTGCATCTAATTTAATAGATGGATATTACATTGACAAAAATTATAGGTTGTTATAGTCTCCCTCCCATAAAATAAATCTCGTCCCGAGATTTAGTTGGATGCCGAAGTGATGTTTGAAAATAGATGTGATACTTGCACGAATTTGCACCCCCCCCCCCCATCGCGTTCCCATTAAATTCCTGGTCCTCTTTTAGAGTTCCATCACGATACTTGCACTATACGAATACGACTTTGTTTTAGTTGCTTGACTTCTCGATCCATAATCTCCACTTGTTCTTCCACAAAGTTGAGTTTGTCATCAAGCCGAAGCTCTTTCATTGGAATGACAAGGGATTCGTCAGATAAGCATTTCTTTAGATTAGAAATGTAGAAGGTATTGTGGACATTTCTGAGTTCTCTAGGAAGTTCAAGTTTATACGCTACTGGACTGATTCTTTTAAGAATCTTAAATGGTTCAATGTACCGGGGATTAAGCTTTCCTCGTTTTTTGAATCGGATGACACCTTTACGAGGTGACAGTTTTAACATAACTCGATCTCCAACTTGAAATTCCAAAGGCTTTCGTCTTATATTGGCATAACTTCTCTGCCGGTCTCTTGCAGCTTGCAAGCGTCATCGAATTTACGTTATTTTCTCGGTGGTTTCATGGATTATTTTTGGTCCCGTAAGTTGAACATCTCCAACTTTGGCCCAACAAACAGGTGATCTGCACTTTCGACCATAAAGTGCCTCAAATGGTGTTGCCTTAATATTGGCATGGTAACTGTTATTGTAAGAAAATTCTACCAATGGTAAGTGTCTTTCCCATCCTTTTCAAATCTATAACACAGGCTCGAAGCATGTCTTCAAGTGTTTGGATGGTCCTTTCACTTTGCCCATCAGTTTCGGGATGATATGCCGTACTCATGTCTAATTGAGTACCTAAAGCACTTTGTAATGATTGCCAGAATCTGGACGTGAAATGACTGTCACGATCCGAGATGATAGATATTGGCACTCTATGCCGGGAGACTATTTCTTTAATGTATAACCTTGTAAGGGTTTCCATACTATCTGTCTCTCGGGTAGGGATGAAATGTGCGGATTTGGTGAGGCGATCGACAATGACCCAGATTGTGTCATGTCCGTTTGAGGTTTTGGGTAGTTTTGTGATGAAATCCATTGTTATTCTCTCCCACTTCCACATAGGAATCTCTGGTTGTACCAGTAAGCCGGATGGCTTCTGACATTCTGCTTTAACTCTAGAGCATGTTAAACATTTGCCAACATATTCAACGATGATTGCCTTCATGTTAGGCCACCAATAGAGTTTCTTTAGATCCTGATACATCTTGTCAGAACCTGGGTGAATGGAATACTTTGATTTATGGGACTCATGCATGATCAAGTCTCTTAGATTACCAAAGAGTGGTAACCAACTTTGATTCTTGATACATCGGGTTCCATCAGGACGTATTTCAAATGATTTGTCCATTCCTCATAAGTTTTCAGCCTTGATGTTTTCTTCTTTGAGTGCTTCAGTTTGAGCTTTGAGAATTTGTAAGGGTAAGTTTGGATGAATAGTCTAACTAATGATCTAACTCAGAGTGGTTTGATTCGTTCCTTTCGGCTTAAGGCATTTGCTACAACATTTGCCTTTCCAGGATGATAGAGAATTTCACAATCGTAAACTGCAAGCAATTCTAGCCAACGACGTTCTCTCATGTTTAACTCTTTCTGATCAAGGATATGCTAAAGACTTTTATGATCAGTGAACACAGTACATTTGGTGCCATACAGATAGTGTCTCCAAATTTTAAGAGCGAACACTACTACTCCTAATTTGAGATCATAAGTGGTATAGTTTTCTTCATTAGGCTTAAGTTGTCCGGATGCATAGGCAATAACCTTCTCTCTTTGCATTAACACCGCTCCCAGACCTTGATGAGATGCATCACAGTAAACAACAAAATCGTCATTTCTTTCTGGTAATGCTAAGATTGGAGCTTCACATAGCTTCTGTTTAAGCAGTTGAAAAGCTGTCTCTTGGTCTTCGCCCCAGATATACTTCTTGTTTTTTTAGGTTAATTCAGTCAAAGACTTTGCAATCTTCGAGAAATCTTTGATAAATCTCCAATAATAACCGGCGAGTCCTAAGAATTGACGTATTTTTATGGGTGTAGTAGGAGATGTCCAATTCTTAACTGCTTCAATCTTGGCGAGGTCAACATGAAGTCCTTGACTATCAATTAAGTGTCCAAGAAATTACATGATACGAATCCAGAAATCACACTTGGAGAACTTGGCATACAACTTCTCTTTCTTGAGTAATACTAGGATTATTCTCAGATGATTTGCGTGCTCTTCTTTGTTACGAGAGTAAATGAGAATATCATCGATAAACACTATCACAAATTTATGCAAGTATGGTTTACACACACGATTCATGAGATCCATAAATACAACAGGCACGTTAGTTAAACCAAATGGCAGCATTACTTGAAATTCATAATGTCCGTATCTTGTTCTGAAAGCAGTCTTGGAAATATCTTTATCCCTGAATCTTAGTTGATGATAGCCTGATCTTAAGTCAATCTTCGAGTAGACACCCGAACCTTGAAGTTGGTCGAATAAAAAATCATCAATCATTGGTAATGGGTAACGATTCTTTACAATAAGTTTATTCAACTCCCGGTAATTGATACACATCCTGAAAGATCCGTCTTTCTTTTTGACAAATAAGACAGGAGCTCCCCAAGGCGAAGTACTTGGTCAGATAAAACCTCGATCTGATAACTCTTGAAGTTGGTTAGGAAATGGACTAAAGACGACAAAAGAAGGAGTGAAGACTTTATCGAGGTGATTGAGAGAAGACTAAAGATCAGGAGAATCTTTTAAAGTCTGGAAAGCTTTGTCGGTGGACTGATTACTGCCAAACTACACCTTAAAATATATATAATATATAATAAAATATAAAATATATATAGTAAGAATAGTCTAGAAACAAAATCAATAAAACCGAGAAATAGTATAGAATTTTCCCGGGTCGTTAATCCCCAACGAGGCTGTGCTGGAAAATCGATACGGTCGGGAGATTGGAGTTTGAAAGAGAGAAATGATTTGAGAGTGTGGAAAGCTAAATTAAACAATAATAAACAAAAACGTTTAAGAAAAACCTAAAAATTATGAAATTAAGCTAGAAAACGAGAGCACGAATCCCGAACAAAGGGTCAAAAACCTAAAAACTTCAAAATTAACCTTACGAAGAAATTTTTACTTCTAAACTACTCTAGGGGACTAATAACGAAGAATAAAAAAGACTAGACTAAAAACGGAGGTCGTTTGACCCAAAAACGAGTCAAGACAAAAACCGCACCCGAGCCCCGTTCTTTAAAAATCAAAAAGTTACAAAAATTACCCTACGAAAATTTTTATATTTTTCCTACGAAATATATGACTAAAGAAAATTTTCTAAAAAAGAAAAATATTTTTTTTGATAATTTTTGAATTTTTTATGAATTTTTAAAACTTATAACTAAATTAAATTATAAAAAATACTAAACAACTTTTAAAAATTCTGAAAATTTTACTAAAATTACTTGATACTCTAACTAACCTACGAAAAATAAGAAACTAAAACTTGGCTTATAAATAAGCCCGAAAATAAGCTGTAAACAGCTTATAGCCTTAAGTTGGAAAACGGGTTTAAGTACTAAGGCCCTTGGGACTCTAACGTAAAAGTCCCAAGGGCGCAGCGGTAAGAGTGGTGTTTATAAAAGGGATGTATCGAGGGTAGAGGCCCGGGTTCGAGTCTTGCTCACCCGGGTCACCCCTTGTCTTCCCTTTTTTTTTATGAAAAACTTTGTGAACCAAAGTTGTTAAGCTTATTGAGCTTAACAATTTCTAAAACTACAACTTTTTGTGAAAGCTTATAAATAAGCTTAAAAAGAGCTTTTAAGTCGACAGTTTTGCTTAAATAAGCTTAAGGGCTAAATGGCTTTGTCTTTTGGACTTTTTGGACACTTTAAGCTAGAACTTGAATAAATAAGCTGAGAGAATTAACTAACTAACCTAAATAAGCTCTAGTGACTAAATTGTGGCAACTAAATAAGCTGAAAGAAAGCTTATATTGACAGAAGCTTAACAAAGCTTAAAAGGCAAAAGGCTATTAACTGTTGACTCTAAATAAGCAAAGAAAATAAGAAAAATGAGCATACACACTAACTACACAAACAAAATAAGCTACTTAGGACAAGAATAAGCAACTGAGTTAAACTTAATAAGCTAGAATGAAAATGAGCAATCCTTAAACTAAGCTAAGCAAAAACAGTGAGAGGGCTACTTTGAGCTTAAAAATAAGCTATCAAAGGGGCTTTTTAAGGACTGAAACTCAGGGAACTTAACAAAGAGCTTATTGGCTTTTTAGAAAAGCCAATAACTCATGCTGAGGCTAACTAATAAGCTAAATAAGAAGGCTTGAAAATGGGCCCCTAGCACCAGGGGAGAATTAAGCTAAAACAAGAGCTTATATTGACAGCTTTCAATAAGCTGTCAAATAAGCTCAAATAAACAAGCTAAGTTAAAACAGATTAAGAAGGGCTCAAGATGAGCTTATGCTCAAATTTTTAGCTTCTAAGATCAAAGAAAACCTGCTGAATTTGGTTCTTTAAAAAGGCTTTTTGCTAAAAATTTGACACTAAACTTTTTGGCAGGTTTGACTCACCAAGTCAAATGACCAAAGGTACTAAAAAACACTTGTTTCAACACACAATTGACACACTTTTGACACCACAACTCAAGATTACAATGTCTTGACCAAATAAGCACTTTGGTTTTTTAAAATCCAACAGTTTTTTAAAGAATGGTTTAGACAACCTTGAAAAACATTTTTAAACTTAAAAAACTTTTGAAAACAGACTTAAATGAGCTTAATACCTAAGCTAAAGTCAACCAAATGACTACAACCCATGAAAATCTTGTTTTGACCCGTTTTTACACTTAACCCAAACACCCCTTTAATTTCTAAAAATGAATTTTAAACCTATAAAAGCTAAATTTAACTGAAATTTTTAAAAGACTACTACTACTTATGCACTTTTAGACAATAAAAAGATGAATAGCTAAACAAATAAGCACTTAAAAAGAGTGATAAGCTAGAACAGTATAAGCTAAATTAGGCAGTTTTTAATCAAGTTGCATAAAAATGAAATGAAAGGTAACTAGAAAGCAAACTTAAGCATTAATGAACACAAATAAGCACACAAGACATTAATAAGCTAAAAATAAGCTAATAAGCAATTGCTACAGTACAATAAGCAAAATTTAACAGGAAATCATACCTTAAATCCTTTGCTCAAAACAGGATTTTTGAAACTTAATAAGCTCTAAAACTACCCACAGCTTATAAATAAGCTTAAACTAGGCAAACCCAATGAGCCATCCCAAATTGCTCATTCATCCACACTTGCTTAATCCAACAGTAACTTATCCCTTTTAATTTTCCTTAAAGTTTTCAAAAACAGGTTATAAAATGGCTTATATTGAGAGCTTACAGGTTAAAGAGATATTTTTAACTTAGAACACACATGTAAAACTAAAACTGAATTTTCATTAAAAAAAATGAAGTACAAGTACATTGAAGAATTAAACTGAAAACTAAAACTTTAAACACTAAAAACTACTTCCCTTTTGCCTCAAGGGCTTACAATGCTTAAATAGTAAAACATAAGCTATGGTTTTTTTCTTCGTCTTCTTGTCTTCTTGCAAGTGTGTTTCTTTGTAGACACACAAACGAAGTGTGTTTGTTGTAAGAGTGCAAAGAACAAACAATCTTGGCCCTCTATTTTTCTTGGCCCCCAAGTTGAAGTATATTAACCTTTGGTGATCTTGGTGGGTTTATGGATTGCCAACATGGCAAAAGCCATGTGGGGGGTGGGGTTTAAGATGGTAAAGTTTTTGGAAGTATGTTGGAGGTCAAACGAGGAGTGAAAATGACAGGGGTGGGGTATGGTGGTTTGGCGGGAACAATGAAGGAGATGTACAGTGACTTGAATTTGGGGTGAAGTTTGGGGTTTTGGCAAGAATAGCCCCTCATGGTGTATATAGTTGTTGCACCACACGTCCTTGTGGTGTTAAAAGTTTGGGACTTGGCAAGAACACCCCCTGAGGGTTATAATTAGAGTTGCACCACAAGTCCTTGTTAGTTATGCCTTTGAAATGTTGGCAGTTTTGCCCCTTGTGGTTTAACTTTGCCAATTTGGCAGCTTTAACCCTCCTCTTTAATTTCTTACTTTTCTTCTTTAAAACAAGTTTAGGGATTTGACAAGTTTAGTCCCTAAACTTATTTTTCTTGACTTTTGGCTTTGGGTTTGTCGGGGTTGACTTTCTGTTGACTTTTTCAGGCTTTTTGTTTTAGCTGGACTTTGTCTTTTTCCTGCTTTTCCATTCCTGTCCGTTTTGTTGTTTTGGCTTCCGTTTATCGTCTTTTTCTTAAATATCCTTCCTGCCAAACACCATTAGCAAAACAAGCATATATTTGGCATTTTAAAGTCCGTTTTTGGTTATTTAAGCTTGTTTTTAAAGGTAAAAGGTATGTGTAATTAAACACGATACCACCCTGACCTCATTTTGACTGCTAGATGTGTTTGAATTCTTTATAGCAACACTTTTGTTTGATGTACATGTCCTTCTATCCAAACTGACTGCATTTTGACATAATTTAGCCCTCCCCTAACAATACTTCAAGTTGAAGCATTCATCATCAAGTACTCAATTTGCTTATCCTTCCAAATGTTAGTCAAAAAAAAATACACTTCCAAAGTATATTCTTCTTGACATTATTAATTATGACTAACATTTTAACAAGCAGTCTATACGTATAACTATTAGTACTTAATTTATACTTAGCATACATAATTGACAAAGACTAACATACTAATCATTAAATATTACACAGACATAAAAGCTTAAAACTTTAAGGATATAGCATTTTCATACTTGCTAATCAAGTATTGAAACCTTCCAAACATCTAAAGCTTTGTACGTAAGTCTGCAAAATGTTTATATGTGTGATTTAAACCAATAAAATTACTTTTATCATTGCAGTCTCTTATAAAATGATATCTAATCTCAATGTGTTTTGTTTTAGTATGAGAAACAGGATTCTTAACAATACATATAGTACTGTTATTGTCAATATTAATCATGGTGTGCATAAAATTATACCCATAGTCCAGCATTTGATTCTGAATCCAGAGTACTTGTCCACAACAACTAGCAGCAGCCACATATTCAGCTTCAGTAGAGGAGGTGGCAACCATAATCTGCATCCTAGGAACTGACAACCTCCTGTTGTTGATTTCCTATCTAAGCTAGCTCCAGCATAGTCACTATCAGAATATGCCACCAGATCAAAGGGAGAATCTCTAGGATACCAGAGACCTAATTTGGGTTGGCCTTTTAGATATCTAAAAATCCTTTTTACAGCATGTGAGTGTGAAACTTTGGGTGTGACTTGAAATCTGGCACATGCACATACTGCAAACATAATATCTGGCCTGGATGATGTAAGATACATCAATGATCCAATCATTGACCTGTATAGATGGACATCAACATCATCACCATCTGAATCCTTGAGCAGGGGCTTTTCTGTATCCATGGGTGTGCTAGCTGTCCTGACATCTTGAAAACCAAACTTCTTTAATATGTCAGTCACATATTTATCCTGGCTGATAAAAATTCCATCTTCTTTCTGCTTCACTTGCAAACCTAAGAAGAAGGTGAGTTCTCCCATAGAACTCATCTGAAATTTGTCATGCATCAGTTTCTCAAATTCAAGACACAACTCCTTCTTTGTAGAGCCAAAGATAATATCATCAACATAGACCTGTACAAGCAAAATATCCCCCTTTTGCTTTTTGATAAACAAGGTCTGATCTATCTTTCCTCTATGAAACCCATTGTCTAATAAATACTTGGCCAAGGTCTCATACCAGGCTCTTGGAGCTTGATGCAAACCATAAAGTGCTTTCACCACCTTGTAAACCTTGTCAGGATAGTCAGGATCTTCAAACCCTGGAGGCTGACACACATATACCTCCTCTTCAATCTGACCATAAAGGAAAGCACTTTTCACATCCATTTGGTACACCATAAATCCCATAAAGGAAGCATAAGCTAAGAACAGTCTTATTGCCTCAATTCTTGCTACAGGGGCAAAAACTTCATCATAGTCTATGCCTTCTTCTTGAGTATATCCCTGAGCAACTAGCCTTGCCTTGTTCCTGATGACTATGCCTCTTTCATCTTTCTTATTTTTGAAAATCCATTTTGTACCAATGGCCCTTTTTCCCTTAGGTAAATCCACTAGAACCCAAACCTTTTAAAGTTTAAACTGTATCTTCTTGCATTGCTTCTACCCAAGCTGAATCACTTAGAGATTTGGTAACCCTTTTGGGTTCTTCCTGGGATAGAAAATAGAAAAACAACCATGTATTGTGTTTTTATTTATGAGGTTTCCTTTTATAAGCATCCGCCCCCCCGTCACTGAGAAACCCCTTGTTATTTGCACTTTTTTTTCATCCTCTTGTCATGTACACAGATATATATACACTATATCCACATGATCAAGAGAATGATCTTTATGTATTATGGTATTTAGAGTAGAAGGAACTTGATATGAGATATTAAGATTGCTCATATCCAATTCTGTTTCTTCACCAAATAGGTCTGCATTTGTTGCTTCATGTGTAGCATTGTCTCTCAAAGAAAATATGTCTAAGACAGATGAAGGGAGATTTGATCTTGTAGTGATGACTGTTAGACTAACAATATTAATATTTAGACTATCAGTTCTAAAATTTGCACTAGCAGTATTAATACTTGGCCCAACAGTATTAATATTTGGAGTACTGCTCTCAGGTTGCTCTTGATCACTAAATCCACTTGCTTTACTTACACCTTCATCATCCTTCTTTTCAGCATTACTAGAAGGTTGTGGTTCATCATCACTAGAATTCTTTGAAGAAGAATCAAACATTGAACCATCTTTCCACAGTGGCATCACAATGTAGTCTTGGCTAAATTCAGTCTCCTTGCTAGTGTGACCTGCACCATTACTTTCTTCTGAACCTGCAAAATCATTAGAGTTTGTACCTGCAACAACTGGCACATAATTCATTGATTTTGTTAGACTATCAATATCAAACAGCCACTTTGGACCATCACCTGTAACAATAGGTTTATTCTCCAAGAACCTAATGTGCAAGTTTTCTTCTACTTTCCTGGTTCTAATGTTGTATACTCTAAAAGCCTTACTAGTCAATGAGTATCCAACAAAGAAACCATCATCAGATTTTCCATCAAACTTGCCAAGATGATCTAAGGTATTAAGGATGGTAACATGACACCCAAATGGTCTCATGAAGCTTAGAGCAGGAGTTCTACCTCTAAACAATTCATAAGGGGTCTTGTTATGAGGCTTAACTATAATTACCCTATTCTGCACATAGCAAGCAGTATTAACTGCTTCAGCCCAAAATGTAGTAGGTAACTTAGAGTCAGCTAACATGGTTCTAGCAGCCTCAATTAGTGTCCTATTTCTCCTTTCAGCAACACCATTTTGCTGAGGAGTTCTAGCTACACTAAATTCCCTCTTAATGCCTTTCTTTTCACAAAACTCATTCATAACTCTATTCTTAAACTCTGTCCCATTGTCACATCTGATTATTTTTACTTTCTTATCAACTAGATTTTCTATCTCAGTTATAAAGTTCTTAAGGATGCCACTAGTCTCATCCTTAGAGGCTAAAAAGAAAACCCAAGTGAATCTGCTATAATCATCAGTGACCACAAGACAATATTTCTTATTCATTAAGCTGCTCACAAAAGTTGGACCAAACAAGTCCATATGCAACATGAATAAAGGCTGAGTAATAGAGTTCTGGATCTTGGACTTACAAGAGGCTTTGTGTTGCTTTCCCTTAAGGCAAGCAACACAAGTTTGGTCATTTTCAAAATGTTTTGCAGGTAATCCCCTCACAAGATTATCCTTAACCAGTTTATTTATAGTTTTAAAGTTTATATGACCAAGCCTTCTATGCCATAGCACTGATTCATCAAGTGTGACCTTTGCAACAAGACAAGTTAAGTTCTCTTTAGGAACAATATTTTTCATATCAACACTGCACATGTTGTTCTTTCTTGGAACTTTAAGTAAAACCTGACTTTCATCAGGTAACTTAAAATCAGGAGACAGAACAAAACATGCAGTGTCAGTAAAAAGAAAACTATTCTTTTTGTCACACATCTGTGAGACACTAAAAAGGTTAAACTGTAACTCCTTGACAAAGTACACATCCTCAAAATTAAGCTTACCAGTTTTAAGAGTTCCTTTACTAGTAATTCTTTCTCCTCTGGCTCCTCCCCCAAAGGTAACATATCCTCCATCAAATTCCTTGAAGTCTAAGAGATAGGACATGTTGCATGTTATGTGCCTAGAGCATCTACTATCAACATATCCTTGATCTTCTTTTTGTGAATGACCCTTGTAGGTTCCCGAATTCACACAAACGTGTATAGATCTAAAGAGATCTAGAAAGAGAAAGTTCGAGAGAGAGAATAGTTGAGAGAGAAAAGGAAAACACACTAAAGAGTGTGTGTAAAATGAATAGATGCCTACCTCTTCCAAAGTTGGAAGAGGTATTTATAGTTCTTACAATCTGATGAAAAATATCTTGAATAAATATTGAGAGCTTTAACAAAGTCAGAGTTAATGAACCTTTCAACTGTACTATTGATCATACACTTAGAGCGGTTTTTTTTTTTTTTTTTTTTTTAGGAATCCATCTCTGAAGTGTTTCTGCATTGAGAAGTGTTGCTAAGTTATTCATGTGTTGAGATAACTGAAACTCGAAGGTTCTGAGACCTACACCAAAGAGTTGTGCAAAAGCTTGTTGATACAATATACTTTGTTGTTCGAGAAGTTGAGTGGTTGATTTAAGTTCATTTAATTTGTTCAGGGAGTTTTCTTTGAAAATCTTTGCTTGCATCTGCAGTTTTTGTATCTCTGGTTCCTCTAAAACTGAACCCGAAGATGAAGTAACCTGTGTTCCCATTTTATCGTGAATTATGAAGTGTGAAAGATTTTGTTGGATCTTAAGTGGATATGATGTGATTGAAGTTGTGGTTGTGTAAGCAATTCACGTTCACGGGATTTTACACGTCTATGATTAAAACCGATAAATGAATTAACGGGATTTTACAGAATCAATAGAAAACCGTGAATGATTTGATTCGGAATCAGCGGCAATGATTTAATTGTCTAAAAACAGATAATTTTCTGGCTAGGGTTAAAGCTGTTTGTTTAAATAGGCTCACCAAGCTGAAACGGGCCTAAAAATACAGATGGGCCGTGAGCTAGAACAAAAACCAGTCTAACACAAATTCCAAAAAACTGAAAAATGTCAATAAATCATGGTAAACAAGCTTTTCGGGCCTCAAAAAATCCTTAACCAGCTAAAGGATGACTTTAATGTGATCCGTCACGTTTTTCTCTTCGATTTGAGAGGTCACGGGCCTAAAACGGACTTACGGATCAAAAGTTATGGCTGTTTTACTGAAACCCTTTTCGTCACACAAGTTTTTTAAAAAAAAATTCGTTCGGTCCAAAAAAAATTTGCTCGTTCGGTTCCGCTCGTTCGGTTCCGCTCGTTCGGTCCGCTCGTTCGGTCCGCTCGTTCGGTCCGCTCGTTCGTTTTTCCGCTCGTTTCGGTTCGCTCGTTCGGATTCCGCTCGTTCGTCCGTCGTTTCGTATCCCGCTTGTTCGAGTCCCTTGTTCTGGTCCAACGTTTTTTCACTACTCGTTCGGTATGTTAACGTTTTACTGTTCGTTTCGTTTGTTCTTCACAAAAAAAAGCGTAAAACCTCCTATTTTTTGCGTCAACTAATGCGACCCCAATAGAAACCAACAAGACGTCGTTGCTCAAATTGCTTAGAGAGAGAAAGAAATAAGAACTAGAGAGAGGTGGTGGCTTTCACTAGAAAAACACACATAGAATTGTAAAAATGAAAACATCAAACCTCTCCTAACAAGCTAGGGAGGGATTTTTGTAGGAACCCGATTCACACTTCACTTCAACCGTCACAACACGAATCGAAACAAGAAAGAGAGAGAGAATCAAAAAAAGAGAGTGAGAGAGGAGAGAGAGATGATAGAAAAAAAGATAGAAAATAGATTTAGATATTTGTGATTTCTTAGATATTTTCTTATGAAAATATCTATATATATATCCCTACGACGCGTGGGATATTTAACTAGGACCCGGGCTCGGGTTTTGTTTGGGATTAAACCCGAAACATATACAATTTTAGATTAACTATCGAGCCCGATTCCCGATAATATTTTATTACAACGTTAACTAATTAAAGACCGAAGCTCCATCGTAGAGTGTCCGAGCTTCCTTATTCGACTCAATAAATTGAGGCTAACAATTTTATACTTAGTATTAGGCCGGCCACAAGATGGGCTCCTTAATAGGCCTTCATGGGCCGGACTTAGAGAATAGATGGGCTTTAGGCCCGATAATTAAACAATATTAGATTAGGAAATTCCCAAAAATTAACACTAGCCTATATAAGGTTTGGGAATATATAATGATCGTCACTTTACTAAAAACGCAGTAACAATCTCCCTCCAAGGGGTGGTTATTGCACATATGGATTCACTCTTGCGACATCGTAAATCTAGGAACCTTGCATTCTTGGGAATTCCTTTGCAGTTCCTTTTGCATGCTTATGATCTTGGATCTTGACTTTATCTTGATATCTTTGTCTTTAACCTTGATATCTTGGTCTTTAGCCTTGTGATAATCTTGGATACTTCTTGGTGTGAACGACTTCTTAAGCAACATACTCATACTTAGACATCACTTGAAGACTAGAAATCTCCCTCAATATAGATCTTCAACTTGATCTGCTTGTAATCATATACTTGATGTTTTTGAGGAAGATCTTGTTTATCTGAGCGTGTGAAAGTGTATCTTGAATGTTCAAAGCTTTCTTCAAGCCTGATTGATGCCTTGAATATATCCTTTAGCTTAGAGTATGAGCATGTGGCCTTGACGATGTTGGGACGGGTGTGAACTTCTACCATCTTTACCTGCAATTAATGTTAGAATAATAACAAATATAGAAGAATATGGCTTTGTCATTCGTCGAAGTTTGGTTGCAATAACCTCCGGTTTCCCATTTTATAGTATAAATATTGTACCTGTGTGATCAGGTAGATTCCAAGAATCTCCTTGATAGTGTTTCTGGCTGTTCTAGCCTGTTCTTATTTCCAAAACGTCCCAAAGAAGACAGCACGATAAGAGTCAGTTAGTTACTGTCTTACTGATTAAGTTGTCAATTCGTTCACTGGACCAAGATCGATATCCAGTTGTCACAAGCTTGATTCATAGAGAATCTCACAAGTCATCTATCGCAGTGTTGTTTGATGCTGACACTAGCAGGATTTTCATTCGTCACTGTGAATACTAAAGAGTATCACTCTAAATGTTTTGGCAATATCATAAGGATAATGCATAGGACTCTTGTACAACTTGTGGTTTTAGTGATGAACAACAATGGTATATGGAATTTGTGTCCTAATGAGATTTTTGATTGATCTCGTTGGCTCTAGACTCTATAAGTGCACTTTTGTTATTTGGTGATGGAAGGTTGGAGCGGACTGCCACCTTTTTAATATTGACGATCTTGGAGTGAGAAAGTCAATAGAAGCGTGTTGTTCTCTGTAAGAAATGAAACAAACTTCTTTTGAGAGAAGTCAGAGTAGCTGGGAGGGTTGTGTGTTGCATCACTTGGTCCATGATGATTTGTCTTCAATATCATAATCAACTTTGTGATTACCGATAGATTATGCATTGACCCGGTTTCTGTCTAAGTGTATAGAGGGCTCATTACTTTTCACCCTTACATAACTTTTCTTTTTCATTCTTTAACCTCTTCAATGTTAAAACAACGCGTCCTTATTATCACCATGATGAGTTTGTCCTGGTGATAACTCATGCCTTGGATAAAAACTATATGTCAATCGGATTAACATCTTTTCTTTAGTACAACTAGGATAATCTTAAATGTATTCTTATCTTATGAATTAGATTAAAGAGTTGATATAACTAACATGGCTAAGGTTTGGTAGAGTTGGCTTGTTCAAATCATGGAAATAAATACTAATCTATACCACATATAATGTTGGAAGCTCTTTTCTTCCATTGAATAACTTATTTTTAAGTTTAAGGAATACAAGTTAATTTGCAACATATACAAATTATTAATGCTATGTATAGTACATCAAACAATAATTCTTTTACACATAATTATTTAAAGCAATCATTAATGTAAGTTTAATGCCAAATTTTTGTTTGCTAATGGTTATTAAAAAATTTTAAAAATTATATATTCAAAAAACATTTATCTATGTACGTAATTTAGTACAAGTTTAGCGAAATCCTAAGCATTTTGCTGATAAATTCGATTGAAAAAAATCATACATGTCAAAGTAAAAAAAATGATTTATAAAGTACAAAAACGTGTAAACATATAAAGTACAAATATTCTCTATGTTTACATGTTATATATTAATGGCAAAAAAAACTACAACTTTCGTGTCGTAAGTTTTGAGTAATTCACAATTTAAGTTAGACAACATTAAGGCCGAAGATGCCGAAAATTTCAAGAAAATCATACCTCACTTAAAATCTATAAAAATATGTCGTGATATCAAATTTCATACCAAATTAGAGAAAATTAAAATTTGAAAATTAAGATGAAATCGGTTATTCGTAAAAGTTTGTCGTTTGAGAGTGAAATTAAAAAACGGGTTAACCGATCAAACTGCCTCTTTGACGGAAAATATAAAAAAAATACAAAGAGAGCGGAATGGGTTGTTTTGGATGGATAACTCTTTTTGACCAGATTTTAAATTATGATCCAACAGTTTTAACTAGTTTTAATGCCCGTGCACGCACGGGACTTATACATTATGTTTTTCTAAACTACATATATATTTTTATTTTTTTCTGTTTTATAAGTTATGTCATAGAGTATTTTCGAAATATATGAAGATAATAGATTCATTAAATCTTTTATATATTACGTAGTATATGAACTTGAGGATGATTATTAATTCTTTTTTTTTGATTTACATGTTTTCTGACTTGACATTGTGAGCCAACTAATCCTAGCAAACCTACCCTTTTAGGTAGCCCGGAGTCGGCTCAAGTGAACCTTCGATGTGCTTTGGTTGTACAACATGATTTCAGGCCGACAATGAAAAATCCACCAAAAGGTCTTCAGGTAGATTTAAGATGTGGTTAGATAATGTTAAATCTTTGTTTGGAAGTAAGAAATTGTTTACATTTGTTGTATTTTAAAATATAAAGTTTAGAGGTATAAAGTTTAAGGGGTTATTTGTTTATTTTTTAAAGTTATAATAAAATTTGTAAATTTATAAATTTACACTTTTAACTCCATATAATTTATTTAAAATTAAACCACTAAAGTTTTATTAATTATCTCCTCTTTTTTCAAGTTTTTGTTTTCACAAATTTGACACATATATTTTTATGTGTTTTTTTTCTCCATCAGATTTTTTCACCATATTTTTTCAATTTTGACCAAATTGATTCAATTTTGACTTTTTATTGACCAATCAGATCGCACGATTTTGCCTACGTGGCAAAATCAAGCATTCTGATTGGTTCAATTTATTTTCATATAAGATTTAATCTGATAGAAAACTCTGAAATGATGTAATTCTTTTATTATATAAAAGATTACTTTTTAACCTTTTTAAAATTGTTTAACTCTTTAAATAATCCGCTACCCATAGATGTAATATTACATTCGTATTATGCAGTGGAGGCTCAAGGGTAAAGCAAGTAAAGCAAGTAAAGCTAGGGCTTTTGGCCTCCAATTTTTTAAGGCCCCAGATTTTCTGTGACCTTATATATATAAAGTTAATCACATGTTTTTTGCCTCCGTCTTTAGAAGTCCGATTAATCACCTGTGCTCTGAATCCGTATCATTTGGTATCAGAGCCTTGGTGTTCAAATGGCTCGTTGTGGAAGTGGGCATCTTTATTGTAGAGTC
>BQNB010082898.1:0-27594 GCA_026074375.1 Tanacetum coccineum
TATGCTTGTGTTATGATTATGAATGCTTTTGATGTCACACCATATTTGTAATACTTCTACCCTTTTGGGTCGGGGCGTTTCAAATATGGTACCTCTTCGATCCGACACCATCCGGTTCGTGCAAAACGGATGCTCATTCCACGGACTTTGGCCCGAGGATCCAAACCAACACCTCATGGATTTCTTAAAACTTGTGGACTCAATTGACCTTGACGGTGAAAACAGGGAAAGAACGCGCATGCGTTTATTTCAATTTTCCCTTCACGGTCAAGCTAGCAACTGGCTTGAACGTCTTCCAGCAGGATCCATCACCACATGGGAGGATCTTACTACTAGTTTTCTTGCTCAATTCTTTCCACCAGGAAGGACTGCAAAATTTTGCTATGATATTCTGATGTTCCAACAACATCAAAGAGAAACTCTCTCAGAAGCATGGACTCGTTTCAAGGACTTACTACAAAAAGTCCCTCATCATGGCATCGACCTTTGGCTCCAAGTCCAAGTCTTTTATGGCCATGTTAATCCCGTCACAAGATGAACCATTGACCAATCGGCCGGTGGCAAGCTTCGTGACAGAAATGCCAAAGAATCCTGGGCATTATTAGAGGACCTCGCCCACTATGACAATAAAAGTTGGAACGACCCAATGGATTTTGCTAAGCCGGTCAAGGCAATCTCTTTGCCTTAAGATGTCCCGAGTACATCCGACCGCCACCTCATCGAGCTCAAGAATCAAGTCTAATGCTTGATGGAAGCTCACCTAGCTCCGACGCAACCTACTTAAGTGAACAAAATCACTACGTCATATGAGATCTGCAGTGGTCCCCATGACACTCAGTATTGCATGAAAGATCCCGAACAAGCCTTTGTTGAATATGCATCCTCGCGTATCGACGAACCGGGAGGTAAGTGGTACACTTTTAAGCCCGAGCAAAACAATCTTGGTGACACCTACAACCCGTCATGGAAAAGTCACCCAAACCTTAGGTGGAGACAACCTCAAAATTCCTAAAATAATTTTTCAAACCCACCTAACCGGTTCCAACCCAACGGTTCAATCCCAAACCATCCCTTCAACAACAATCCTCAAAGTTTTAGCAATCAATCAAATCTAGAAGGATTGGTATCCAACTTCATGGCATCTCAAGACGCTAGATTGTGCAAGTTTGAAGCCGATTTTAAACAACATCAAAACAAGATGACCAACAAAATTGGCACAGTGTTGAAAGCCATCACAAATCAAATGGCAGGAGCACTACCTAGCGACACGGTTAAGAACCCAAAACTGAACGTTAACACCAAAACTTTGGTTTTGTCTGCTCGTTCTTACCCAACTAAAGACCTATAATGCTCAACCCATATCCATGGTTCGATCAACACCATCAAGATACATCCCAAGCAACAAAAAGACTCCCGTGATAGCATGGCTAAGGAAGAAGAGTAAGAAAGAGATGGTGACCCCGAAGACACCAACACCATTGCATACAATGAAGAACAAAGAGATACACCACTGCTGGAGCAGAAAGACATAACTGTGGTTGAAGAACCTTTAGATTTAGTTGACACAAGTGAGGAATCAGCTTTTGAATCATTTATTAAGGAAATGCCTAAATGCTCACTTAATTATGACTTTAAGATCAAAAAGGGTGATCCAAGAAGCCTTCAAATTCCCTGCATGATAGGTCATAAATTCACGGCTAACGCATATATTGATATTGACCTACCCATGAATGTCATGTCCTTGGCCTATTATAACTCTATTAGAAAGAATGAATACGGGTATAGGGGAAGAAATTTCGTAGGATTAGGAAGGGATATGCACGTATTTGTAGGAAATATGAGTACGTCATAGATTTCACCATTTTATAAAATATTGAGACTAACATCGACCCTAGCTTGTCCCATGTGATCTTTGGACGACCCTTCATTGAAATCGCCTGCCTAGCTATAAATAGGAAACACGGGTTAATGACTTTCACGGACGAAACTAAAGAGATCACCTTTAAAACGCCATATAAGGACCGAGAGAGGAGCGAATTATCTAGCGAAGGTCACGATTTATTATCATCTAGAGTAATACTCAGTAAGGATGACTATGATAGAGGATGTAGGAAGCCATCCGACTTAGAAGAAGGGTTTTATAGGGATACCATTAAGCTTGGACCCGAATACGTGACTGGACTGGACGATGAAGGAGAAGTCACGTAAGAACGTGTGACTTCGAGTCTAGCTACAAGACTTGTAAATAAAGAAAAGTGCTTCTTGGAAGGCAACCCAATGTTTATTCTTTCATGCATATTAGGAATGTCTTGTGTTTTAGTTCTTTATTGTTTGTTTTATTATGTTTGAATGAGTTATGTAATCATGCTTTGTTTGTTTATAACTTCGTCTTATTTGCAATCAAAGGTATTTTGCAACAAAATAAGTGTAGGGGAATATATCCGGTTTTTAAGAACCAAATTCAAACATTTAAAATAAATTGTTTAGATTAATTCGCGTCAGTTTTGAGTCATATGATTGTAATGATTAATTACAGGTTTTTATGCAGTGCTTTCTTCAGATTTAACTAATAAAATTGTGTACAGGAAATTTCTCATTAAAAACGAAGAAGAATTTTTCACAGACCCTGGAGACGGCGTCGGGATTAACACCCGACGGCGTCGCGTCTCCAGGAATGTAAAAATTCGAATTTTTTTTAGTATTTCTGAAAAATAAAATGTGCAATATTTAAAATTTGCAATTTTGCTGCAAACCTGCATAAACATATGATTATATCATTACTCTCATCCTATCTTTACTGCTTTTATAGAGTCAAACCCTAAACTCTCATTGTATTTATATCTATCTCGCCGATTTTATGTTTGGTTTAGTTGTCTTTGTCTTTGATTTCAGGTTATATTTGACGAGAAGAAGCTCGAAAGTTCTTAGGAAGTTTCATTGGACAATTCTTGGAGGACGATTTAACCAGTTATCGCATGTTTCTTCTTCATTATTGAGCAAACCAGGGGAGTACTAGTTTTTTTTCCTTGTTTTCTTATCCCTTTATACGTTTTTATGGGTACTTCTATAAAATATTGGGGACAATGTTCAACTTAAGTGTAGGGGAAATAAGCCTTAAAAACTATTCCTTCAATTTCCATTTGCTTGTTCCTTAAAATGATGGGTAATATATCAAAACATAGCATAAAAATGTAATTTTGACCCAAATTTAAAAAAATTTATGACACATACCGACAAAAACTAAGTATTAATAGCGTCTCATGGATAGGAATATGTATGACTAGCACAAAAACCCTCAAAATTCCACCCCAAAAATATGAGGTTCGCCTTTAGATCTTTAGGAATTCGGGTATCCATTATTGATACCCAAGATAATTTGTACCTTTAGCTTTCTCGAGTAAAGGTTCGAATACAGTCATATGTGTTTATTCTGTCATTATGGATGTGTATGTATGGTCTTTGTCATCTTTTCTGAAGCATTTGTATCAGTATTAAATTATATGAGTGTACCGGTAGTATATTAAATTCTAGAACTTGTTTTTATAATGCATCCTGAGACCGCATAGTAAGTATTAGGATTTGCTAGCTAAGAGGCACTAGGATTAACCCATGTTTTAAACATGTAATTGTTATTATGGTCACATCGACTATATAACTATCACACACCCTTTCCATGCACTTATTTTTAGTGCAGGATACCCCTAGTACAACCCTCCGAGCCTATCTTTTTCACAGTTCTCATAATTTTTTGGTTAAGCCGGACTATTAATGAAGAGTATTGTCACCTATAAACCAATTGTTACACCCAAATCGCCTTAGCCTACCTTGTATGTACTCACCTTTAGTACATTATTGTTTTAACCCAAGTTAATTATTGAGTACACGGTTGCTAAGTCCTTATCCTTGTAAATACAGTTTTGGGACGATTGGGATTCATGGTAGTATTCATCTTATGAAGAATTGGGGAAGAAATAATTTATTACCCCCAATAGAGCTCAATAAGCTCCATGTTATTGTGATCCACCTCAAATCAGGTCATTAGTTAGATTGTAAATAATTGAGTAAGTAAAAGTTCAAGTGTAGGGGTGTATCTATAAACCCCCATGATGTATTAAATGTTTAAGCAATGGCAGGGCAAAAGTGTATGAAAAAAATGTATATAAAAAAGAGAGTAAAAAATGTACGGGCTACCATTTGCTTATGTTTATGTTTATATTAGAGTCAAGAAAAGAAAAAGAAAGAGATTGGTGTAGAGTTTATTTGTATATTTTGTCTGAGTCTTTGGCTTAGCAACCAAACCAACGTGTATTCTTATAAATAATTAGCTAACCCATCCACTCCAAATTCATCCAAAATCACCACCCAAATATATCCCATCTATTTTTGTTTCCGTTAATGTTATCTTACACCTACACCCCACAACCCTTTAAAAGACCTATTTGACAGTAATGAATAATGCTTGCGCCTAGTGGTGGAGGTTTGATCATTTACCAAGCCTATGGTAATTTATATGCTATGACAGGTAATGAGTATTTATTTTCTGTTTCCCCATGGTTGTTATAATTTATTATACACCCGAGAGAAAGAGAGAATCCCAAACACTTATGTAAGGTGCTAGTATATACTTTTCGTGCTTTTAATTACGAGTCCTAGAAGGTTGTGTTGTAAAATACTTTTAAAGAGTAGGTTAAATGACCCTCATATTGTTATTGTCTAGGTAGAAAAGTCTATTTGCTTGAGGACAAGCAAATCCCAAGTGTAGGGGTATTTGATGAGGTGTCATTTTATACACTATTTCAGGGTCTTTTAACCCTCTAAATCATGCAAATATGCCCAGATTACGTGCTTAATCATTTGTTTTCATATTTTTAGCACTTGGATGCTTTTGGAGAAAATACACGTGACTTTGGCTCATTTGGAGAAGAAACGGACAAGATTATGGACCTACACCAAATTTCTTGAAGATTTATGCAAACAGTGGCTAGAGACGGCGTTGCAGGCATAAAGTAACGCCGTCGTGATATATCTAGTGACGGCGTCAGGAATTTGGCGACGACATCAGGACGTGGCCGACTTAAAGAGGATCTAGAATCGTCTACATGGCGACGGCGTCTGGATTACAAAGCGACGTCGTCGTGTCGACATCTCTATAAATATAAATCCGTTTTTAGGGTTTTATGTGTGTAACTTTGGGGATAACTTTGTAAAACCTAGGGAGACGAACCCTAGTCATTTTAGGAGCTTTATAGGTCATTTTTAGGGCCTCAAAACCCTATTGTATTACCTTGAATCCATGTTTTAATCAAGTTAGGTTATTTATCATTAATCATTCAATATGTCTATGTGTTGTTTGATTAATTTATCTTATTGCTTTCTTTATAACATGCGAGGCTAAACCCTCCTTTGTATTTATCTATGATTGCATGAAACTTAGGTTGTAGATCCTTTTGATGTTGCTTGTTATTGATGAATGTGCGCGTTAGGCTTTAGAAAACCAGCCTTTGTCTGTATCGCTGTTGATATGTCTAGGGAAACGCGAGTAGTGTAGAAAGCATACCATCGGTAACAGTCTTCATACTACCTTACCTACTATATTGTTGATCCCTCTTAAGTTATTTCACATGCATTTAATATACTCTTAGGGGCCTTGTAATAGTCTTCATACTACCTTACTTGTGTGTTGCCCTAACGGAATATTAAATAGACGGCGGGTTCGTGTAATCCGTTCATGACCTAGGAAATACTTACATAGATCATCACAAGTGTGACAAAGCAACGGATCTAGGAGAAGCAATCTGAGGAGTAGTGCATGATTAGGTAAATACATTTGCTTATCATAAAAGTTATCTACAGTAGCATAAATTATAATTAGTTTATTAATTAGTTAAATGAACCAACCTCTCAAACCATTGATTTACCTACTTTCATATAATATAAAAACACAAAAAGAATCTTCTCTCAACCTCTAGAATTCTGTTAGACCATGATCAAGCCTTCTCAACCTATTCCCCTAAAGAACGATAATAACCCCTGAGTCTTGCCTATACTACACTGCAACGATTAGGTACAATGCCTATGGGATTATATAACTTCCTGTGAAGTCTTCGCAACCCTCACATCATACATGCTTTAGTCAAATATAATTATGGTTAAATTATAAAATCATAATTATGAAGTATAAATTAACTTGAAATTACTAATGAACTCAAGATTTGCCTTCATAACTATTTTAGTTACTATAATTATGTTTTCTTGTTAAGACATAAATATAAAGTCCTTGAATTTATCATTGACTCATAACATAAAGTAAGTAGTAAAATTGTTATGTCTTCTTGTTAGCACATAAATAATGAGGTCCTTGAATTATTCAAAGACTTATAATGTATACTTGACATGTTCTATTTTCTTGTAAACACATGAACATAGAGTTCTTGAACTATTCAAAGAAATATATGTTATAGCATGTATTTGGTTTTAAAATACTATGTATTCAATTTGGCTGGACCTAATTGACAAGTATTTGATCCAAAGAGAATTAAGTTATCTAAGGAATTCTGATGTAGTCTCACAATTCCAATACATATAGAATACCACATTATTATGGTATGTCTAATGTGTTGAAAAAACTATATTTATATCGTTTGATTTTTGATAAATTTAATTGCTCTCCTCAAAAATCTATCAAGGTTAGGAAATTACGTGTGTCATGTATACACTCAATATAGTTCCAACCTATAATGTATTGAAGACATTATCTATTTATGGATTAGGATAAATCTCATTATGTCTTGATTAAAGTTTTAAAATTTGTTAATATCTTATGAAGCATATTATTGATAAGCTAGAGATGAGAACTGTTAAATGTGTTTTGTATTTCCCAATATAGAACAATTTATTGTTGCTTAGATACTTACTATTTAGAGAATTGTCTTTATTTACAAAAGTAAGTAGGAGTATATATAGATCTTGAAGAGATTCAAGAATAAAATACATAACCTTCTGAATACACTTGCTGATGTCATACTAAGGTTAAACATGTAAATGTCAAACCAAAGTATAATGTAACTCTCATTTATAAATCCGTAGAGTGATATTTTAATACAATGCTGAGGAATATAAGTTAGAGGGTCATAATAAACCTGCTAACTAATAAGATGAATTATCACATCTTGAATCTGATAAAGGTCTTAGAACTATAAAGGATAAGATGCAGTCCTTAAAAGACAATCAATGTGTTGAGCTTGATTGATCTTTCACCAAACAGTTAGACTGTGAGGTTAGAATAAGTTTCTTTTGAAGAAAGACTCATAAGGGCAAAATTGTATACATATTAATGCCTAACTTATGATAAGAGTTTTTAATTATACTCAAGCAATTGACTATGATTAAATTTTCTTTTCTACACGCATTATTTATATAAAGATAATTAATCGTCATACATGTTTTCTTAAATATGAAATATGGCAATTAAGATTCATAACTTTTTTCTTAATGATTACCTTTGCGAGGACGGTGCGTAATTAAAAGGGTTATGTAGGTCCTTAGAAACTGAATGGATCTTTACAGCCTATAAAGGATGATAGCCAGGATGTATAAATACAAATGACTATGTAGAAACAATGACTATGAATACTATGTGTTAATGCGGAATCTTAACACAGGTACTAAGAAGAACAATGAACAACTGAATAACAACTTTATTAAAGTGTTCTTGAAGATTACAGATTGCTGACTATGATTATAATATGATCTCTATGATATTGTGTAGAACTGTGTCTGCTAACTATGCCTAGGGTTCCTTTTATATACTAAGGATAACCCTAAAAGGCTTACATATCTTTTTATATTATATCTCATAAATATCTTTTAAATATCTTCTCAACGGTACTAACTAACTTTCTACTAACGGTACTAACTAAACTAACAACCTTTAATACTTTTACTGACGGTACTAAGTATAACTGTCAGTACTAACTATGTATGTAATGTCGGTACTAAAGGAAAGAAAACACATTAATCCTAACAATCCCCCCTAAAACCCATGAATGTTTAAACTATTTTAACATCATTTTCTTTCAATCCTTTAATCTTCTTTTTAAACGCACAGAGATGTATCCAAACATTCTTTATCATTTCTTAATCTTGTACAACTTCTATCCTTCCTTTAGGAGCAGCAACCTTGTCTTTTTAGCACTTCAGCAACACTTTTTTCACTACTCAGCAACATCTTTTTTTACCTCAATCAACTAAGATGGTTGTAGTTTTTTATGCAAACACCAGCCATAACGGATTTGATGTTCCTTTACCAGTAGCCGTTTGCTCTGGGATAGATAACTCTTCATCTAAGAATATGGTGAGTTAATTACCATACAGTTTTTGGTAAACTGTCAACCATCAACGGATTTGATTTGTCTTTACCAAATACCGTTTGTGTTTGGACTAGCCAATGCTTCATTGTCATAACATGGTGCATGATAACCAACTAGTTTTTAGCAAACTATCAGCTATCAACAGATTTGAGTAGTCTTTACCAAGAACTGTTTGATCTTGGACTAGCCAACTCTTCACCAAGAAGCAAGGTGAGTTGAGAACCCTACAATTTTTGGTAAATTGTAAACCATAAACGGATTTGAGAAGTCTTTACCTCAAGCCGTTTGCTTGTGGACTAGCCAATTCTTATGCCTGTTAAGCATGGTGAATTGATAACCATTTGTTGTGTGGTGGTTAGCCAACACTCAATCCCTTCTCACTTCCATCAGTCTTATTCTTTAGATTCTAAATCAGCAAGTACCTTCTTGATAAATTGTATCAATTCCAATGCCATAGTACTTTCTTCTTCAGACTCTAATTTTAGCTTTAGCATTTGCATCACTATTTCCTTTTTCAAAGGATACTTCTTCTCTATTAGCATGTGAACGACTAATCCTTCATCAGTCATCAAAGTGTGTACCCCTGAAGAACTATGCAGCTTCCAACTAACTACTTTCCATTCATGCTGTGAGTTCCAAAACTCATCTTGTTCATCTGGATTGAACATAACTATCAAATCTCCCCAATAACTTATCAAAACCTTCAGGAATCGTTTTCTGATATATGTCCATCACAAGTTTATATACAGCATCTAAGTCTTCTCTGTCAAACACTAAAAGCACTCTTATCAATGCTGAACTTCTCAATTGAACCATTACCTTCTGTTACCACATTCATATTAATCTCTTCTGCAATCTTTTTAGGATTCACAAACTGTGGTTAAGTGTGCCACGATTCCAGTCTTCCAGTCAATATGATTGGATATTCTTGACAAGTATTTCATAATTCTACTTCCTTTGTCCTCATCTGGAGCTTTGTCAAGAGCACAATCTCACTCATCATTCTCTTTCCCTCCAAATGTCAGATTGGTCATCTAGCGAGTAATCTTGTTATGAATCTTCTTTTTCTTGACTTCATCTTTTTCCTTGTACTGTGCTTTCTCTTTCTTGTATTCTCTTCTCCTTTATCCTCTTCCTTGACTTCTTCTTTAGATTCCTGCTTGATCTCTTCTCCTTTGGAGGAATCTTTCTTATTCATTCTTTTGATCAGTCTATCATCTTCAACAGACCCAATAGCAAATACATCTTCATTCCTGACCTTTTTATCTTTTCATACAATGCTTGTATGTCTTCAAACTTCTTACTCTTCAACTCAGAATGTTTGAAGTTCCCTACATGCTTTAAGTAGGTCATCATCTGATTTCTTAATTAATTCTTAGTTGGAGGTCTGTTTCTTATGGCCTCTGATCTTTGTTAAGCAAGAAATTTTCTCTGAGCAGCAATAGTGTCCATGAAGAACTTTGCACCTTCTTCTATGTGAACTGCCACTTTCTTGCACTTGAAGTTCTCTCTCACAAGAATTATTGTCTACCTCAATTCTTGCCTTTATATCATCAAAGTTTTTAATGAGAGCTTCATTTGTTGCTTTTTCTTCAGCAATCTTGATTCTTTCTTCTTCTGCTTCCCATTCTTCTTGAATTTTCCTAGCCAATTCTTCATCACTCTCAAGCTGTTTGAATTTCTTCACAGCTTGAGGAATATCATCATCTCCACTTTCAGATTCATCCTCCTCTTCAATCTTCTTCTTCCCTTTGTCTTTTGGATCAATCTTTGAAAGAGGCTTTAATGTGAGAAGTGATCTTGTAGAAGTAGGCCTAGGTCTTTCAATTTCTTCAACATCCTTCAACTCTACACCTTTCTCTTTTTCTTTAGAAGCAGCTTTGGCTTTACTCATGTTGAGTAGAAGTGTAGCTATTGTTTCATCATCACCAAATGTCATAGAAGTGGGTGTTTGAGTGGATGTTTGAGAGGTTTTAGAAGCAATTTCTTCCTTAGATTGATCTTCAGTACCTTCTCTTTGCCCAGCAGTACTTTCAACTTTCTCTTCAGTACTTTCAAAGATCTCTTCAGTACTCTCATTGGATTCTTCAAAACCTTCAACTTGTTCATCATTACTAACTTTGGATTTGTCAGTACTAACTATTGGTCTGTCAGTACTAACTTTTTCAAAGTCGGTACTAACTCCTTCCTTGTCAGTACTAACTACATCTTCAGTACTAAGTCTATCTTCATCACACTCCTTGTCTTCATCCACCATTTCTCTTGTCCTCCCTTCACTTTGAGCATTTTCTGTTTCCATGTGATCAATTTTATCTTCATGCATTACATCAAACAGAGGATCTCTTTGTACTGATGATTCTCCTTTTGCTTTCTTCCTCCCTTGTTTGGATACATACTCTTTGTGCACCCTATGTTTCTTTGAGAAGCTCTTCCTTGGGAATCTTTGGTGCAATGATAATCACTCTTAGATATTCTTTTTGATTTGATGACAGGTTTAGCTTGCTTCTTGAGCTTTTTGATCTTAGCCTTCAAGAGTTTAATTTTCCTTGGCTTGATCTGAAACCTGTTGACATAAAGAGATATAAAGATCATAGACATTTTGGAGAGTCATTTCATCCTCATTCCCTGAAAGGGATGTATCATTGGATGAATGATCTCCAAGATTCTCACCCGTTGTTCGTGGGATTGAATCCAGGAACAATAGGAGTGGGTGAAGGGTTTGGTGAAGGTCTGGGGGAAAGGTCTTGGTTGTTGCTCAAAAGGTACCTCACTTGGTTGAGCAGAAGATGAGTCAGGCAGTGACTCATTTGAGGAACTTTTCACATATTGTTCAGTAGAGGGTGATGGTTGTTCATGAGATAGTCTTTCTGAGGAAGCACCCTCATCCTGAGTTGGTTGGACCAACATAGTATCAAACAAAGGTGTAACTTTGCCTGAGAAATGTTTGCCCTTCTTAATCATAAAAGAAAAAACTTTAACTATTTAAACAATTACAGTGAAAGTGATCTAAGGTACATATATAATAGCTAATTTTCTACCTAAAAATATAGAAATAAAATAGGATAGCATACAAACTTCTTTCTTAGCCTCTAGATGTCTAAGCGACCATCCAAAAATTAATTTGGAAAAATTATGCCTTTTGATTAGTGGTTTTATATAAACAAATACAGCTGTTGCAATTATTTGTAGGAATCTTATTCCCAATAGGTAACATAAACAATGATTAATTGTGGAAATAAAAACCTCCAATGGGGTGAAAACAAAGCTTTATTAGAATGTTAACACAGTTAAATCCCTCATACCATAAGCTGAATAGCATCACAAGATAGCAATGAATTGTTAAGAGTCTATCCCATCAGCTCATCAAAAATAAGATCATTTCGTGATTGATGCCTCATAGATAACACAAAACTTGCCACTACTTTGGCAGTTATGTTGCCTAACATTGTGAATGTTTTGGACTTAGCAACTCCAAAGACTGTTCAACGAATATGGTCGAATAACAGGACTTACAGTGAGGCATGATAAATATAACAACTGCCGAAGAAAATCAATGACTTCATGAACTCAACAATTCCCTTCAGTCTTTTCCAGTATGCGATCTTGTTGTGCTTGGACAGGACTCAAGAGCAGCCATTGTTTGCTTAGAAGATGAGAGATCATCGGGTAAATAGAGATTATGGCTAGTAAATTAAGAATGTCAGTTTAGAGAGATTGCTTTAGTAAGTGTGCAATTGAGATGGATTCTTATAGGTTTTAGGATACCGAATTTAAAGAAAACGTCCAAATTACTCTTTGTTACCCTTGGCGTATTTTTCTCCAATGACTCTTTAAGGCGTAAACAAACTTTGCCCAACGTTGACTAACATTTTCATGGTCGGTACTTAACTTTGTCCAAACAAAGAATGAATCATTTAAGTAACCAAGAATGCTTCAGCACCAACAGTAAACACTTCTCACTGACTCTCTAAATCTTCTTAAAGCATTTGACAAGCATACACTTCTAGTTTATAATATCATACACTAAAATTTCATACAAACTATACAACTATACAACACTAACTAGTAGTACTTACTTCTAGGGATAGTTTAAAAGCATACTAAATCTCTAATATGAAATTGTTGTGCTTGTAGAAATCATACTTTCCCTTATCGAATAACCAACACGTAATTTACCTGGCACACATTGCTCCATTGTTACGCATCCCTTTAGTTGTCAAAACATGACATATAACACGTCTCTTGGTGGGTTGAACACACCGGCAAATACTACTTTGGATTTGGTCTACATAACTCAGTCTTCAAAATGCTTCACAATAAGAAATCAATCTCATGTCTTTAAAATGCTTCACAAGAGAATTCTTACTCTTAATCCAAGAACGAACAACTGACGCAATCTCTTACTCCTTGAACAACGTCCGAACTCTTTCGTAGTTAATGCAAACATATGATTCCAAACTGCATCAAGAGTCGTAAGTTCACAAACTAACCCACATTCATACAATTTGCTTAACATCCTTGTAGAACGTGAGAGCATAAGGAATTAGGGGTTTCTTGGTAACAAGTTTGATTTGCCATGGTGGTTTTTACCTCTTTCATCCATAATGACCCACTAAAAGATATTTATTCACGTAGAGTAGTGTATTTCATAAATAAAGATGATGAGTGATGTGTTTTGGGGTTGAAACAATGCTGTGAGAGAGATATATGTTCAGTGATATGAGAGGTTTTATAGATAAACTCATAGGCCTCCCTTCACCAATGTAGCTTATGGATTTACATCCAATAGAAACAACCCATGAACTAAAATCGCTAACACAATTCCTTGGTTAGTAGATGCAGTTTACATTGTCATTAGTTGGAGTCTTATACGGTTTCACTCGTGAATGAGTTTTCTTCCCAGGTAAGCATATCGTATTGAAGAGGTGCCTGAATAGCAAATGCGTTTGTCATCGAGGATGATATACTGGATCTTTAAACAATACAAAGGTGCTGCTTTTTATCAATGTTATTATTTCTTTGTGTTTCCATGGAATTAGAACCCAAAGTCTAACATTTGTAGTATTTGAATCCAAAAAGCCTTTGCCCATAGCATCTAGCATGCAACAACATAATCGGCTTCTGTAGTAGAAGAGGCCACAGATGTATTGCTTTTTTATATTTTTTTTTGTTGTTTTTTTGCATTGCCAATAATGAGTCGTCCCTGCCAAGAAAGGAACAACCTCCTGTTGTGGATTTCCTGATCAATATTTGCTCTAGCAAAATCACTATCTGAGTAGATTCCAATCAAATTGAAGACACTCTAGATAGCCAAAGGCCCAGTTTGGGTTTTCCCCCCCCGTTTAGGAACCTAAAAATACAATTTGACATGCACTTAAATGAGAGGTCTTTGGAGTGACTTGAAACCTCGAGAACACCACATACGCAAACAAAAAGTTCATGCCTAGAAGCAGTCACATACATTAAGGAGGCCAATCAATGACCTATTAGATAAGGACATTCAACATCACTGGCTTCCTCATCTTGACTAGAATGTTGCTTCTGAGTTCTCAATTGTGTGTACTTGTCAGCCTCAATCGCCTTGCACAGTCAATCTTCTTCAATGGATTCAGCAACAATGGAGCATAATCCTTGCTAATAAAATATACAAACTGTTTCCGTTTTACTTGAAGGCCAATAAAGAAATGTGTGTATCTCTCTCCATTGAACACATCTGAAAACTACGACTTCATCAATGCCTAAAACTCATCACACCCAATACTTCGTTGTAGACCCCAAAGATGATAACATCCGACATGAGACTTTTGAAGCAAAAAGATATCATGTTTGTCCTTCTATTAGTAAGAGAGTTTTGTCAATTGTCCTTCATCTTTATCCATTCTTCAACAAGAAAGTGGATAAAGTATCATACCAAGCTCTGTGGAACTTGATGTAACCCATACAGAGCTTTAACCACTTTTTAACTTCTCATGAATACTTAGGGATCTAGGAACCTTACTAGCTTCCCCCTAACCCTCTTACAACCATTCTTGCCATATAGAAAGTCACAGAAACACCACCATCATAATAGTACCTATAAACCATAAACGAGCAAATGCTAAGCAAGATCCTTAATGGGCTATCAGCCTAGCCACAGGAGCAGAAAACCTCATCAGTATTCTATTCTTCTCTTGTCGTGTGTTCCCTGACAACCAATCTAAGCGTTGTATCCAGACAACCACACCACTTATCAACTTCATATTTTCGTACACCCACTTTTGTACCGATAGCCATTTTCTCCCAAAAGGCAAATCTACTAGAGATCCAAACTTTTTGAATCTCAAACTCAACAATACTTCTTGCCTAGCATCAACCCAGCTTTCATCTTCAAAGCTTCTGGAAATCTACTTGGGTGTCATGATGAGAAGAAAACAAGCAAAAAAACAATGATGAAAGTCCTATGATTGTTTTTCCTCCTGTTTGCTTTTGAACATAACTAACAAAAGCATGAGCTTCAGAACTTTTATTTACTTTGCTTCTTGTTTGTACTGTTGATGTTGGATCTCCTAGGATAAGTGCTGAAGGATGAGAGGGATTAATTCTTGATGTGGGAATAGGACTAACATTCACAACTGTTTCCAAATTTGTGAAGTCAGCCTCTGCACCCTCATCATCATAAGATGAATGTGTAAAGATACCATCAGTAGTATCTTCATGAATATCCTCAAGTGGAGGTATTTCAGAGTCATCTTCTTGAAAATTTGATGTGTCAGAAAGAGATAGTCCCTCTTTAGTACTGGCAGTACTAACTGGTATGCTAACAGTATTAACAAAGTTAGTACCGCTAGCTTTAGCTGTTGTGCTAACAGTACTAAAAATGTTAGTACCGCTAGACTTAGCAGCTTTCGCCTGAGTAACCAAGTTCTCAGTTTCTTGTTCAAGATTCTTCCTGAGAGCTTCAGCTTCCTCATTAGCTTCTTTTTCTTGCCTTTGAAGTCTTGCAAGATCATCCAGAAAGACTTGTTCTTCCTCTCTTGGACCTCCTCTCTTCTTATCTGATTTTGAAGCAGATTTGTTTGTGGAAGAATAGGAATGCCATATTGGCAGTTCAAAGCAGTCTTGATCAGATTCATCTTCTTTTTCAGAATCCCCAGCATCAATTTTGTCTTTTGTGCCTGTATTTTGGTTAGATTCTTGTTGACCTGCATGAATGTTAGCTTGATTCTCTGATCTAACAGAATGATAGTTCATAGAATCAGTCAAATAATCAAGGTCAAAAAGCCAATTTGGTCCTTTCCCTGCAACATTGGGTTTGTTCTCTAAGAATTTTATGTGCAGGTTTTCTTCAACTCTTTTGGTTACTAAATTGTATACTCTAAAAGCCTTGCTTTGTAGAGAATACCCAACCAAAAATCCCTCATCAGATTTTCCAGCAAACTTGCCCAAGTGGTCTATGGTGTTCAAGATGGTCACATGGCACCCAAAAGGTCTTATATAACTTATAATTGGTGTCTTACCAGTTAAAAGTTCATAAGGTGTCTTATTATGAGGCTTGGTCACTAATACCCTGTTTAGAACATAACAAGCAGTACTAACTGCTTCAGCCCAAAAAGTGTTAGGTAAAAATGAATCTGCAAGCATGGTCCTTGCTGCCTCAATAAGGGTCCTGTTCTTTCTCTCAGCAACTCCATTTTGTTGTGGAGTTCTGGCATTGCTGTATTCCCTCTTGATCCCTTTTAACCCACAGAATTCAATAACATCCCTGTTTTTAAATTCTGTTCCATTATCACATCTAATAGTTTTAACCTTTTGATTCAATTGGTTCTCTATTTGTCTTATAAAGTCCTTAAGGATTGCACTAGTTTCATCCTTAGTTCTTAAGAAAAATGTCCAACTAAATCTGCTAAAATCATCAGTGATAACCAAACAATAGGTCTTATGGTTTATGCTTCTGACAGATGTAGGTCCAAACAAGTCCATATGAAGAAGTTGTAGGGTGTGGCTAATAGAGCTAACTAACTTGGCCTTACAAGAAGCTTTGTGTTGCTTTCCTTTCTGACAAGCAACACAAGTGTGGTCATTTTGAAAAAGCTTTGTAGGTAAACCTCTTACAAGGTTTCCCTTCACAAGTCTATTTAGGTTTTTGAAATTAACATGACCCAACCTCCTATGCCATATGTTAGATTCATCAGTTGTAGCCTTTGCAATTAAACAAGCCAAACCTCTGAAGAACAATGTTCTCCTAAATTGAAACTGTACACATTGTTGTTTTGTCTGGGACCTTTAAGTGTAAATATTTGATTTTTCATCAGTAACTTAAAATCAGGAGACAAAACAGACATTCAGAGTCAGTAAACAGACCTTGTTCTTTTTGGTCACACCATTTATGACACAGGAAAAGAGATTGAAATGCTGAAGTTCTTTCACAGCTTACATCCTCAAAATCTAACTTACAGTTTTTTATTTTCCCTTTACCAGTAGTATTGCCTTTTCTACCTCCAAAGGCTAAAAGGCCACCATTAATGTCTTGGAAGTCAGCAAGGTAAGCCTTGTTCCCTGTCATGTGCGGGAACATCCACTATCAATAATTCCTTTATTTGTTGAGTTCTATGTGGATTTTATCCTGCACATTTAAAAAAGAAAGGGGATTTAGACTCTCTTAGGGACCCAAGCCTGTTTGGGCTTGAGTCTGCCTAGTGGATCTTTGAAAGTTGAATAATTTCTAAGACTAGATCCACCATTGTATTTGGAGAGAATATTATTGTTGTATCCTGGTGTTCTCCATTTACAACCTGCTGAGGATATAAAAGCACGTTGAGTCCCATTTTACACCCCAACAGTACTAACTTCTTTTACTTAGCAGTATAAACTTTTTTGGTTGAAAAATTTGTTCTTTAGTTTATGTTGTTCTTTTGAACTGGCCTTGATGATGGTGAAAGGTTTTTGTGAAAATCATTTGCTGGTCTAATCACCCATTCACAAATGGGCGTAACTGTATTAAACTTTAAGAGTCATTGTAGTTAGTAACTGTTTTGTCTGTTAATAATTTTTGTTCTAGCAGTACTAAAATTGTGTTGTACTTACTTGCTTTTAGCACGTATTAACTGATTATTCTCCAGTTCTTGTTATGTACTGCTAATGGAACAAATTTGATTTTGTTTATTATACCTTTGAAACATTGTTTCATGTTGGTTCCTCTCCCCTGTACCATTACCTTGACATATTTTGTTTGTTTAGTTCAACTTGTTTAGCCAATTTTACATGATAATCACAATCTCTTATTAAATGACTAAAACTACCACAGACAAAACATGCTCTTTCAGTAAACCCATGCCCCAACTCTTTGTTGTTAACCTTAGGTTTTTGACTATGTGTAGATTGATTCTTAACATTTTCCCTAGGTGTTTTTACTTGCCTTGTTAGCAAAACTAGGTGTTTTTGTATCAGTAACTTTCAGTTTGTACAGACACATACTCATCATCACATCTGATTTCATACTCCTCAATTATCGGGAGCATACAGACAGACTTAGGTTACTTCTATATTTGATTCATTGACAACTGGTTCAGACACTAATTCAGAAGGTTCTGTACTAATGTTAGAGTCACAGGTATCAAGTTCAGTTGTTTGGGATTCAGATTCACTTGGTTGAGTCTTTTCTGGACCATATGTATATTGTGAGTCATCTATTTCAATATCAGGTCCAGAGGGCATATAATTCCCTGTCATGGGTGGGGGTACTGCTTGCATTTCACATGTTTTAACAAGCCTTTTATGCAAAGGTGGATTTTCAAAATCACTTTTATTGCTCTTAAAGACACTTTGCAAAACTTCATTTTCATAACTTAAAATCCCACTATATCTGTAATCACCATACCCTAGCCCCAAATTTATCATAGCTCACTCATTTTTTCTATTAGAATATTTTATAATTTTACCAAGATTTTTTGAAGAATGATTCCATTTGTCTACTATTACTTCTAAATCATCTTTTTCTTTTTGAGCTTTAGCCAACAATTTCTTATGGTATGTTAGAACATCTGTTTTATCATCTAAATCTATTTTCATAAATTTGATTTTTTGTTCATACCAAAGTTGACCTTGTTGATGGGCAACTAACTGTGCTTTAACTTTCTTAAGACCTTGAGTGTAAGCCTTTATTTCTACACTAGCATCACTAAGTTGCTCTCTCTGAGCATCATATAGTCTTTTAAGGTTAGTATAAGACTCTTTACACTCATTTGAACAAGAAAGTACCTGAGTGTCTGATCCTGAGCTGTTGCTAGCCATGAAACCAAAATTTTCATCATCTTCTGAATGAGTTGTCCAGTCAACACTTTCTCCATCTACTGTCACCAATGCTTTAGACTCTTCTTTCTTTCCATTTCTGCCCCCATCTTTATTTCCAGGATTCCATCCATCCCATCCTTTGTTATTCTTCCTTTGTTTTCTACACTTATTGCAATAATTGCCCTGTTTTTGTGGCAGTGTAGCATTCCAATTTGGTTTTATCAAAAGCACAGGTTCTTTCTTGCAACAATCTGTAAGCTTTCTACGAGTCTCTTTTGAACTTCTTCTATTCCTCAGGAGTTCTATTGCCTCTTGCCATTTTAAGTCCATTCTTAGGTTCATATTCATCACTGGTCTAGTCTCATGATCCAGTTGAGGACAATAGATTGGACTTGTAAGCAAGAATAAGATGATGTTGATGGTTTGGTATGCTTTTGACAATGACCAGAAGGTGTGGAAACACCATAAGCCAGTACTATACTTCTTAGTACTTGTGGTGTTTTAAGAAAAAATGATACATTTGCAAGTTGGAAAGATGATGCAGTAGAGCTTTTACATTCATTTTCAAAGACTCTAAGATGGTTGTACAAGTCATCAAAACTTGAGACTGTCCATTCCTGGTTTGGGTTCCTCATAATTAGGAAACTTGTAACGATAAGCAGGAAGGTAGAGCATCTTAGAAATTTTGATTTAATCTTCAGAAGATTTACACTGCTCTATGTATCTCTAGGCTGATGTGATTAGGACTTTGAATCTCTCATAGCCTTTGTGATATCATCGTGTTGGATACTGTTAATCCTTCAAAACTTCTTGCTTCAAGATGTACTTCGCATCTTTTTGATTCATTCATTTCCACCCAAATCTTGACTTAATAGCAATTTCCACATCTCTTTGGCATCAGTTCATCTTATGGAATTTAGCTGATGTCTTCTGGTATGGCCATTAGCTAGGTGGTGGTCTAGCTTTTCTTTCTCTTTCTCTGGCCACTCTTCTTCTCACTGTTTTATGACTGGCAAAATTTATTTGTCTTGATGTTATCAGTTTGAGCTGACACTGGACCATTTCCATTTGGTTTACCTCCCAAATTGGATAGTCTTTATGAAGCCAGATAGTGTTACTTATATACTTTAGCCACTTTATATATTAGCCCTTTTTTGAGAATTGGCAGTTTGATAGTTGAGATTGTTTGAGGTGTTTGTTGGTTGGTGTTTGTTGTTTCTCTTGTGGACGGTGGTGGTGGGGATTTTCATCATTGTTCCAGACATGTTAAGCTTTGTTTATTGGTAGATGAAAAATTGGTGGTTTATCTGTTCTCTTCTTCATCAAAAGTTTATCAATGGCTCTGTACGCACTTGAGGTCACTGGTTTACTGATTGGATTCTTTGCAGCCTATAATAGGCATGATAGCCAAATGACTGCTAGAATACACATTAATGGACTATGTAGAAACAATGACTTGTAATACAATGTGTTAAGACGATAATCTTAACACAGGTACAAAGAAGAACAATGAATAACTGAATAACAACTATTATTAAAGGGTTCTTGAGGATTTACAGATGCTAAATTGACCTAGGGTTCCTTTATATAACTGCATGGATAAACCCTAAAAGGCTTACATATCTTTACTGACATATATCTCAAAATTATCTTTTAAAATATATTTTAAATATTTTTGTCATCGAGACTAACTTAATTTAATACTAACGTACTAACTAAACTAACTGTACTAACTACTTTGTACTGTCGGTACTAAGTATAACTAACGGTACTAACTTATTGTACTGTCGGTACTAAGTTAAGAAAACATTATTCCTAACAAGTCTCATAAGTCAAAGTATTCCATCCATCCTGGATCAGATAAGATGTACCAAGACCTTAAGAAGCTGTATTGGTGGCCCAACATGAAAGTATAAATTGCCACCTATGTTAGCAAGTGTTTAACGTGTGCCAACGTTAAGATAGAATATCAGAAGCTGTCTGGTTTGCTTGGTGCAACACAGAAATCCTTACAATGGAACAGGGTTAGAGAAAAGATACGTATGGACTTTGTGGTAAATTGCTAACGCGGCAACTCTGGTAAAGACACGATTGGTGGTAATTCGTTTGATCGTATCACTAAGTTTGTCATTTCTTGCCTATGCAGAGAAGATGACACGTTAGAGAAGTTGCGAGTCATTACTCGAAGGAAGTAGTTAAAGGTGGAGTGCCAGTTTTCGATCATCTTTCCTGATCGTGATTGGCATGTATTACTTCACTTTTTTAGAAGACTCTTAATAAGGCATTAGGTACTCGATTGGATATGAGTACAACTTACCATCCACAGACCGATGGTCAGAGTGAGAGAACCATTCAAACATTAAAGGACATGTTACGTTCCTGTGTAATCGACTTTGGAAAAAGGTTGGGATAGACATTTACCGTTGGTAGAATTTTTGTACAACAACAGTTGCCATACGAGCGTTAAGGCTGCTCCATTTAAGGCGTTGTATAGGCGCAAGTATCGATCACTTATTATCTAGGCTGTGGGTGGATGTTGTGAGAAAGACAGTCTCACTGGGGCCCAGAGATCATCCGCGAGACGACTGAGAATGATAGTGTTTTTTTCTTAGTTCAAATCAAGAACCGTATATCCAAGTCTATCCGCGATCGTTCAAAGAGTTATGCGATGTAGACGAAAACCCCTTGAGTTTCAAAATAGGAGTAAAGGTCATGCTGGAAAGTGTCTTCCATGAAATGGAGGTGGGTGTTATGCTTTGGCATACACGCTCGAAAAGATGAACCTCGTTATATTGGACCTTTAAGATCTTAAGACAAAGTAGGAACCGTTTGCCTATGCCGACTGAAACTCCCAAAAACAGTTGAGTAGAGTTCATAGTACATTTCCCGTCTCGAATTTGAAGAAGTGCATGGTTGATGAACCTCTTGCTATACCGTTGGATGAATCCTCAAATCTCGATTGACAAACTTTCTAATTCATTGAAGAACATGTCGAGTCATGTTCCGTTGAGGTCAAACGTCTAAAGCAGAGTCGTATTCTGATTGTCAAAGTACGCTGGAACTCTAGGAGAGGTCCTGAGTTCACATGGGAGCGTGAAGATCAATGCCAAAAGATAGTACCCTCATCTTTCCAATCTCTGCGGCTTGTGGCAGGTGTACGTCATAAGCTTGAGGACAAATTTTGTTAACGGGGAAAGGATGGTGACACCCTGTTAAATTTTGTTCATTAATTTCATGCCCTTACTAGTCGCTAATTTGAATTTTTAAAGTTTCGTTTAACTTTTACATTTAACCGGGAAGTTTTCCTGCTATTTATCTGAGAATCGTCACCGGGAGTGAACCAGGACACCAAACGTTGTAGTATTTTGACAATAGCCAAGTTTTTATATTTTAAGGCAATATTTAAAATTTTATAATTTTTGGAGATACCGTTATTCGTTTCATTACTTGCGTGAATCGTGTTTTATTTAAAATGTAAGCATATGCATGGAAGGCTTGGAAATTAAATCAAACAAGACAGCACAAGCATTTTTAAAATTATTGGAAAAAACCATTTGGTCCCCCCCCTGCTCTTTGGTCTAGTTCGCTTTTCACAATACAACACACCATGTGAACCTTAGAAGCCAAAGTTGAATTTTCAAAAATAATAAGACAAGATACAACTATCATTTTTTGTCACTTAGCAACACATTGTGATTGGGAAATCATTTTGGTCCCTCTCCCTCCTTTGTCCTATTCCCACGGAACACACACAAAACACACTTGTTAGTAGTTAGTGTGTGAAGCAAACTTTGCATTTCTATTTTAAATGTTACTTTCTATTTTTCATTCATATTTCACACACACTTAGCATTTGAGTTTTCTTTTGCTCTCTTGTCTTCCTAGTCCACAAAAACACACACATATATATAAATCCATAAACTTTTCATCTTTGTTCAAAAACTCTTGAAGTTTTATTAAAGGTTTGATCATTTGTATCATTCGGGTATTTTTTAAACAACATTTGGGTTTTATTTGGTCTTGTTCAATCCTTTAAAAACCTTCAAACTTTGTAAGTCTTCAATCATTAATATACTTGTACTTTCATAATTATCTTGTTGGCATACTACTAGTTGTACAACTTATTTCATCAAAACAAAGATTTAAAAGCAACAATATTACCTTAAAAGTGTGATGCCTAGGTGTTCGGAAATAATAAAAGAACAAAATAAGGGAAGTATAGTTTGTGATGTATCGGTTATTTTTTATAATAAAAATGGTATGTTATAGCTTATTATATTCGTCTTATGTTAATAAGCTTGAAAAGCTTATTTGATTAGTTTAAGCTTAATGGGCTTATATTTGGTTCGGCCCAAACAAGGAAAGAAAGAAGAAGTGATTGTTTAGCTTATTTTGTTTCGGCTTATATTTATTAGCTTATTTTCTGCTTATCTTGACAAGGACAAATGGTTAATACTTATTCGGCTTAATAAATAGCCAGTATTATTTTTTTTTTTTATTTTTTTTTTTTTTTTTATTTTGGGCCCCTTTCGGCTTTTACGCGTAACCCACAAACCAAATACCATCGACCACGAGCTTATTTCTATGAGCTATTGGTGCGGGTCTTATTATGGTTTGATTTATTGTGAGCTTATTGATTGCATATTATTAAGTCTAGTGTCTTATTATTTAATGTTTTTGCTTATCGGACTATAGGATAAGTAAAACTACACTTCTTTGACTTAGGGCACAAGGCCCCCAACATAAATACAATACACCAAGGCGTATATCTACGGTGTAGCTTATTGGATAAGTTTATGAATAGCTTATTAATAGTGTACGACTTAGACGCTATACGTTTAACTTATTTTGAACGTTGGACGTGTCGAGTAATAAAATTAGGCTTATTGGGCCTAAAAGCCCAATAAGGGTCCAAATAGTCTTTTGATTAAATAGTAAAAGGGTTTTGACGATGTTATGTTGTTGATATGAAAGAGGATTGATTGAAAGTGATTTGAAATATGGTTTTTAAAAGTCTACAACTTTGGAAAACGTGTAAACATCAATACGGGTACATTGCCGAAATTTTATAAATTATTATATTATTAAGTATTTAGAAAAACATATGATAAATTAGTTAATTGAGAATGTAATATGTGTCCGACAATGTATATATATATAAAATATATATAAAATATATATTTTTACTTAGACATTTATATGTATATATTATTAATATACGTACTATTATTTACTCAATTTACATACAAAAACATTTTAACTATTATACGATTACAAGCGTTAATTTTTAGAAATATATTAACAAAAGTACACTAGTATATGCTTATGCATTATCCACACTTCTGCGCTACTCTGATATTAAACCAAACCTTCATTTCATAGGTTGTCGTTACGAACCGTTGTTCGCTATCGTGTGATTTTATTCTAGACTATTCTTCTTCGATTCACCTATCAAGGTGGTTCTTGCTCTATACTTTTATTCATTGTAAATTAATTGTTTTTTATAACTTGGTGTAACGAAACATTGCTTGCTTTTAAAAACTGGTCAACAGTATTTACCGTGGAGAAATTTTCCACGTTTTCATGTTGCCTAAGTACGTTTAGATCACTCATTTGCCAGAATTATCATGAACTGTTATAATCATATTTAACCGACTGTGTGGTTAAGTGAGCGCTGAGTGAATAAATGATCACTACTGGGACAAATTATCCCTATATGGGTAAGATGCACTCTACTAGTCCGAGTTGCCAAGGACTAACGGATTTTTGTAATGTTTTAACTGTTAGGTGCGTCTTTGGTGGACACCTATAAGGGCAGCCTTTATAGCACTGTAATGCATTCTTGCTGTATTAGCTTCGTGTCATGAGCTTGTGGCATCTTAAATGCCTTTCTCTTTATGTGAAATTGTACCTCTCATAATGTCGTATACGTTTTGATAATCTTGTGGTCCACATTAATTACGTTTGAACAAAACCTATGAATTCACCAACTTTATGTTGACGTTTTAAGCATGATTTTCTCAGGTGCTTAGCATGGTTGTCGTTGCTTGACTTATGTGAAGTATATTTTCCTTGACCGGTTTACCATAAATTTATCTATGTCTTTAATACCGTTGTTGAACTTATTTATGCTTCCGCATTTTAACTTTTGTATCTTTTAAATTTGATTAATGTAAAACTTATTCATATTTGAAACTTATGCAACGATGTTATTTTTAAAACGTACCCTAAAAGGTCGTTCTTTATGTTTTATACTTGATATATTCAGTGACGTCACGCCCCCGGACACTAAAATCTGACCGTGACCTATTTGGAGGTGTGACAATAAGGTTAAATCCTCACAATATCTAACAAGGGTTATTGTGTGCAGGTTATGTATCAAGTAATTTCACAAAAGTATGCTTGAAAATTTTTAAATTTGAGCATAATTTAAGCATTTTAGTGTGAAAAATAGGACAAGTAAACATTCTAATTCCATCCCCCCACTTGATATATAATCATTGTCCTGGTCTTTTGTGTAGGATAAAACATTAAATACGGGAATTAAAAAGAATTAGAATGAGAAACTCCCCTGATATTTGCTCGATAGATTCTCCATGTTGAGTTTATTAGCAAGATTGTGTTGAACAGCCGCCTTGAAGTTTCAAGACTCCAACACTTCAAGATCTCCAGATTTGTAAATTCTCCACCAATATTCGTCGATATTTCTTTCACGAGGTCCTGTATAAAACATAGGAAAAAACGTGTATTCCTATCTTGGTACCTACGGTTAATTTAAACTAAACTAAACAAACTAAATACGGGTCAGTTTTGGTGAATACGTTGTATCATGTGCATGAATACGCCGTATTGCCAGAACTGACAATAATGTTTTTAAAGTGCATAAAAAGTAAAGACTGATAACGTCCAGACAATCAATACGTCGTATGGTATGGAGCGGATACGCCGTATTGATGTCTGGGAAGACAGACTCGATAAAATTAAATAACATTCCGGGTTGTCTCTCGGGAAGCACTTTTGTTTACAGCGAAGTCTTTAAGTTAGACTTTTCTTCAGCTTCTCCTCTCATTCCATCTCATGCACGCTAATGTGCCCGCGTGTGAGCCATTCTTCCGTCTTCGCATCTCGAATGTAATCGGGTCCTAAGTTCAATACTCCTTTGTAGAACCCCTTTAACTTTTGGTATGCATGCGAGATTCCATTCATCTTATCTTTCTCACTTACCTTCAGTAATGGTGGGATTTTGTTGCATTGCTCATTAGTATGGTGTTTAAACCTCGGATGTGATCAGACACCATTTGTAAGTTATTAGCTTCAATCATTACTCCATTGTAAATGGTAATTTTCTCTTCAAACCTTTTTGCTTTTATCTCCAATTTTACTCTTAATAATGGTTCACCAAAATAACAGAGAGCTTCTATTCATCACGATAATTTATCATTATTTTCTAAAACTGTAAAGTCAGTCATCACATAAAAAGTTCTAACAAAGATAGGTATGTTCATTAAGGCTCCTACTACATTGTTTCCCTTGTACTCCAATTTCTCTTTCATTATAGAATTATAAAACTTTTTGGACATCACATTGACATACAATAATGGGAAAAAGTTAGCGTGTGTAAATTCAAATCCTGTCATGCAAAAAAACTTTAAGGTGTAAGCACAATCTATATGGATCTTCTTATCATAGTCACAATAACTAGGGTAATCATCAATTCCAACATTAAGTTCATCATCCCTAGTTCTAAATTCCTCAATTACCTCGCCTTCTATAATGGTGGCCATCAAATCATCTCCTTGATTTCTCCTAAGCTCAAATGGTTCATTTAGATCATTTAATTCAATGTAATCTTCCAAGAAATGATTTAATTATCTATTTAACACCAAAGTCTCTCCCATAAGCCTAGCTTCTATATCAAGTTCTATTCTTTCTCTCAAACTTATCATGTAGACCCTCTTAATTAAACTGCTAGTAGGTTTAACACTTGTGAAAACAATCCTTTCTTCCATAACCCTTAAAGTAATCTTTCTTTTGTAAACATCAATCTTAGCGCGGGCGGTAGACAAAAATCGTCTTTCGAGGATCAAGGGCACTTTGATATCCTCGGGCATATATAGAATTATAAAGTCTACGGGGAAAGTAAATTTACCGATACTTACTAGCACGTTTCAGCTATTCCTTTTGGATATTTCACAGTCCTGTCTGCTAATTCAACTGTCAACTTAGTGTGCATGCTTATTTGCCTAAGTCCTAAGTTAAGGTAGGTCAAAGAGGCATAACACTAACGCTACTCCTAATGTCACAAGGGCATTATCGAAGCAAACATTATTAATAAAGCAAGGTAAAGTGAAACTCCCTGGGTCTTTCTCCTTTTAGGATATGGATAGAATTGTGGTCCATATGATCCCTTCTTTTCTTTACAATAGTATCCATTCAACGACTTAAATCGTCGTTTGTCTTGTCTTGTACATGATTGTACGATTCTGTCCAGTAGATACGACATATTGGTTGGATCCAATACGGCGTATCGGGTATGAATCAGCTTCAATAGTAGTTGAAACCTATTTGACTTGATCTCCCGGGTTCGCTTTAGTAGAGCTAGGTAGACTTCCAAATCCTCTTTCCTGTAGTGCCTTGCTCATTTGCCCGATTTGAATCTCCAAAGTCTTAATCGATGCTCCTTGGTTTCGAATGGCAGCATCCGTCGAAGCTCATATTTCTTTAATCAAATTGGAGTTTTCTTCATGTCTCTTTGCTGATTCACTCATAAACTTACTCAGGGTATCTTCTATAGATTGCCTTCGTTCTTGGTACGAAGAATTCGCATTGTTCCTTTGATAGAATCCCATAGTTGCTCCTCTATATCCCCCTCCTTGAAAAGGTCCACCAAATTACGTGTAGTAAGCTTCCTCGAGGGTTTTCCCTTCTTCTTTGAGTGGGCAATCTTTGATGTAAT
>BQNB010082899.1:0-29190 GCA_026074375.1 Tanacetum coccineum
TCTAAAGGACGGTTACATTTGCTTCATATATACTTATGTGGTCCCATGCGGATTGAAAGCATCAATGGAAATAAATACATTCTGGTGATTGTAGATGACAATTCAAGATACACATGGACTCACTTTCTGAGATCCAAGATCCTAGGGAAGCCGTAAGGGCTAGAAATTCATTCAACTTTCTGTTTTGACTTACGATTAGTAAAAATCCATTTCCCGTGGATTGGTAAATGGTTTGATTGATTGGCTTGAGGTTCTGGAAACTAGACTTCAAGTTCTTTCCAGGAGTGAAGGCCATGTGTTTGTACCATTTATAGATTAGGAGATACAAGTCCATGAACATGAGTCACTTCTAGAATTTCAGTTTTTACGTCTTGGCTAAAAATTGTAAATGCATAGATAACCATATCTAAAATTGGAATTAGATGGCGAAACTTGGTAGATGTTTAAATATATATAAGAGCAGGTCACACACCATTTTGGGAGTAAAAATCGCTTGGTTAAGTCTAGGTGCAACGTCGTGCATATCTTATAAACATATCCTATACTCGTCAAATTTTCTTATGTATTGTTCTTACTTATATATTATACTAAGTCGCGTCACATCCTATATGTTTTCGGTGATTGTTGGTGATCTCTCTCGATTCATATATTCAACTTCTCGATCCTCGTCACTTATTCGACTTACGGTGAGTTCATAGCCTTACCTTTTCTCTTTTAATGGTTTTCTTAAACTATTTTTGGGGTGAGAATACATGCTTGTTTACCGAATAACTTATTGGTTACTACTACATAAGCGTTACATGAATGTTTTTACTAAAGCTTTTACTTGCCTACCACATGATTTCTAATACATGTTTGATACTTGGTTGTTTACCAATGAATTTATTAAAGCTTGATTTGTTACTGCACGATTTGAGATCATTGAATATCTATTTACAAAACCGAGAGTTTTGAACATATTACTTGTTTTAAATTGGACACAAGTGTTTGAAGAGTATGATTGGCCCGATTATGAGTTTATCTGCATGAGTACCTATTGCAAAAAGGCCCCTAATTTCATGCATTATCAATTGCCTATGATGGGTGAGCGCTAATACATAAAGTAGATCTATTGGGCTGTGACTGCCCTGTCTGGGGTTATGACATCCATGGCGCGATCACCCCTAAAGGACATTATGTATTGAGAATTTCTTAAGGTATATTGCAATATTACCTAGTTGTGGGGGCAAATTATATGCATATTTTATATGCTTAGTTAACATTTCAGTGGCATGAGCTTAATGCGATAACATATTAATTCATTTACTTGACATTGCATTCGTTGCACTGTCGCTGGCTAATCTTAAACCTTGTGGTCCGCTACTGAACATTACTTGATTTATTGAATCCCTACTTGGATTTTGAAAATAATTCTTTGAAATGTGGTAACGCTACCTTTCTTACTGAATACTTATTGATTTATTTCAATACTGCTTTTACTTAACACCAACATTATTGTTGACGTTTTTGCATGTATTTTCTCAGGTTACTATATTGCTAGCTGAGCATTAGGAGCATTCGAGTCGCGTGGATATCAAAACTTTAAAGACTCAGTCTTCTTCACATTCGACAACCATTTTTCTTTAAATATACAAATGAGACATGTTTAAACTCTTGTAATCCTGTTAAATTATAAATTATTAGGACCTGATTTTACTCTGAAATTTTAATCGAATGTGATATTTTATTAACATCTCTTTTGAGGTCGTTTTCTGTAACTTATACTTTATACTATGAAGTAACACCCCAAAGTGGTATTCCGCTGCGTTGTGATTTTATAGGGGTGTGACAACTATACCCTGTTCATCTTTCTTATTTCTATACACCCACTTTATACCAATAGCCTTCTTGCCATAAGGTAGGTCAACTAGTGTCCAAACCTTCTGAATCTTTAACTGAAGCAGCTCTTCTTGCATTGCTTCAACCCAGCTTTCATCATCAAAGGCTTAAGCTATTTTTGTGGGTTCTTGCTGAGAGAGGAAACAGGAAAATAAGTAGTTTTGGAAATCTTTATGATTTTTCCTTCTCTATTTTTAGATGTAGCTAATCATAGCATGTTCTCCAGAACACTTCTTTGTCATGCCCCTTGTTTGTACTGCTAATCTTGGATCTCCAATTATTTGATCTTTAGGATGAATAGAGTGTACTCTAGTTGAGGGAGTAGGACTGACAATAGTTGAAGGTTCCATGTTGTTGAAATCAGCCTCTGCACCCATAACTTGATTAGCATAAGGAGAATTGTAAGTGTCCAAATCTTCATCATCAGAAGCACTACCAAAAATGCAAATATTTTGAACTTCAGCAGTATCCTCCAAATCAGGCATGAGAGGATCATCTGGAAAGGATCCACCAAGAGGAACAAATGATGATCCAGCATCATTATAAGTTCTTGATACACTAGCAGCATTAACTGGTGTGCTAACAGTATTAAAACTGTTAGTGCTGCTGGCTTTAGTTTCCTTTACTGAAAGATTCTGCTGTTACATTGTGCTTTAAACTCTTTTCTAACAGCATCTAATTGCTTTGTAGCCTCCTTCTCTTAATCCATCATCTTATCAAGAACATTCTGCAAGGCTTGTTCATTCTCACTTGCTGGTTTTTGTACAGGAGATTCACCAGCAGAATCATTAGCTGTATCATTTTCATCTGAGCTCTTATAGCTTGAAGAGATAGAAGACCAAAATGGAAACACAATATATTGTTGAGTAGACATGTTCTTTTCTTCATATTGTCCAACATCAACATTTTGCTTCAAACCTGTATTACCATTAACTTCTTGTGGACTTGCATTTTTGTTAGTTTGATTCCTTGCAGTAACTGGTTGATAATTGATAGAATTTGTTAAAGAATCAATGTCAAAAATCCAGTTAGGTCCTTGTCCTGCAACATTTGGTTTATTTTCAAGAAAGTTTACATGCAGATTCTCTTCAACTTTTCTGGTTTGAGAATTAAATACTCTAAAAGCTTTGTTATTTACAGAGTTCCCCACTAAAAACCCTTCTTTATCCTTCCCATCAAATTTGCCTAAGGGGTCTAGGGTATTTAGGATAGTAACAGGACATCCAAAAGGTCTCATGAAACTTATGCTTGGTGGTCTACCAATTATAAGTTCATAGGGTGTCTTGTTATGAGGCTTGTTCACTAAAACCCTATTCAGAACATAACAAGCAGTATTAACTGCTTCAGCCCAAAAGACAGTAGGTAGAAGTGAGTTTGCTAGCATAGTCCCAGCTGCCTCAATCAGAGTCCTGTTCTTTCTCTCAGCAACTCTATTTTATTGTGGAGTTCTGGCAACACTAAATTCCTTTTTTATCCTTTTTAATCCCTAGAATTCATTCATTTCCCTATTTTTGAATTCTGTCTCATTATCACACCTGATTACTTTAACCTTATGGTTTAATTGGTTTTCTATTTATGTTATGAATCTCTTAAGAATCCCATTAGTCTCATCCTTAGAGGCTAAGAAGAAAACCCAGCTAAACCTGCTCAAGTCATCAGTCACTACAAGGCAATATGTCTTATGGTTGATACTCCTAACAGATGTTGGACCAAATAAGTCCATATGCAACATCTGTAAGGGTTGGCTGATAAAGCTCATAAGTTTGGCCTTACAGGAGGCTTTATGTTGCTTTCCCTTCTAACAAGCAACACAATTATGGTCATTTTCAAAAGTCTTTGAAGGAAGACCTCTTACAAGGTTTCCCTTCACAAGTATATTCATTGTTTTAAAATTCACATGACCCAGCCTCCTTTGTCATAATTTAGACTCATCAATTGTGGCTTTTGCAAATAAACAAGTTAAATCTCCAGAAGGAATAACATTCTTTAAATCAAAGCTGTATATATTGCTTTGCCTGGGTACTCTAAGCAGTACTTGGCTTGCATCAAGTAGCTTAAAATCAAGAGACAAAACAAGACATTCAGTTTCAGTGAAAAGAACACTATTTTTCTTGTCACACATTTATGAGACAGAGAAAAGATTAAACTTTAGTTCTTTGACAAAAAACACATCTTCAAAGTCTAACTTATCTGTCCTTAGAGTTATCTTACCACCTCTAGCACTTCCACAAAAGGCAACAAAACCTCCATCAATGTCTTGATAGTCAATAAGGAAGTCTTTGTTCCGTGTCATATGCCTGGAACATCCATTGTCAAATATTCCTTTGTTCTTCAAAGCTTGTTGTGGATTTCCCTGCATAAAAGTAAGAGAGTCAGTGTCTCTTGGGGACCCAAGCCACTACTGACTTGAGTCTGCCTTGTGGATCTATATAATTTACTCTTTTTGAGACCCATGATCCACTATTGTCTTTGGAGACATTGTTTAAATCAGGTATTTTAGATCTCCAAACACAACCTGCTGAGGCCTTAACAGCAGTGACCCCATTTCCCTTAACAGCACTAACTGCTGTTTGCCCAATAGTATTAACACCATTTACTCTGACAGTATTAACTTTTTCATTTAAAATCCAGGTATTTAGTGTTGTTGGTTTATAAAAAGACCTTCTAATAGGTGAATGAGACTTATGAAAAGCATTTGTTCTTAATTTTGAAACATTCACTCTATTTGTATGGGTAGCAGTATTAACTGGTCTGAATGTACTAGTTGATGTTGTTGCTCTTAGAGAGCTTTTCTTGGCAGTACTAACTTGTACTTTTCCAGACCTTGTTAAAACTGCAAATGGAATAAATTTATTTTGATGATTTATTCTCTGAACATTATTCCAAACTGGTCTAATTTCCCTTTGACCAGTATTCTTTCCCATATTTTTCAAAACAGACTTTTTAGCCATTCTTTTTTCATGAAAATCACAGTCTTTTATTAGATGGCTGTAACTGCCACAAACAAAACAGGCTTTCTTTGTAGACCCAAATCCTAACCCCAGTTTTTGAGTTATTTTCCCATTCCAATCTCTTTTATCTACCTTAGGATTTTGAGAGCTTATCCTAGGTTTTTCAGCTTGTTAAGGTTTAACAGATTCATTCCTAGCATTAGTAAACTCAATCATTTTAAAACTAGGTTTGTCTGTTGCTTGCAAATCATTAGATTGAAAAATATCCTCATCGTCATCACTAACCCAATCTTCAATGATAACTCCACTAGGCCTAACAGATTCAACTCTCGACATTTCTACACTAGTATTGCTAGGTGGAGTGATACTTGTTTCAATTTGAGACACACTAGCACTAGTCTTATTTGCTGTAGGCCTATAAATAGAATCATCCATTCCTGCAAAAGATAGGTCAGTAAGTGGAGGCATGTAGTTCCCTGTTAAAGGAGGAGGAACAACATGATATCCATTATCCTTTTTGAACCTATCAGTTGTTTGATTGTCATCTCCATCACTTGAACGACTATCAAACACACTAATAAAAAATTCACTACCACTTGAATCATTTTCATTCAATTGATCTCCATATCCTAGAACAATTTTATCTTTAGAACTTATTTGACTATTAATTAGTTTATTTAAGTTTTTGGAAGATGTTTCAAACTGTTCTAGTTTAGCTTTTAAATCATCTTTTTCTCTTAAGGTTTTATCTAACTGATTTTTGAGTCTAGTGATAACATTACTTTTATCTTTTACTTCAAATTCTAAGACTACAATCTTTTCTTCATAGACAGCTTTATTTTTCTGATGAACAACTAGCTGTGCCTCTACAGATTCTAGGCCTAACTAATAAGCTATAATTTCTAGATTAGCCTTACTAAGAGTTTGTCGATGTTCATCAAACTGTTTTTGAAGTTTTTCATATGTTTTTACACAGTTTTTAGAATAAGATTGTACCTTTGTGTCAAACCCTAAGGAGTTTGAAGTGTAGGCCATGAGAGCAAACTCAGTTGGTTCATCTTAAGCTATATAACTCCAGTCATATCCTAGCCTATCTTGGACAATCACAGCAGTGTCCTGAACAACCAATGCATCAGAGGTCTCCACTGGTACAATCTTTCTGGTGTTGTCCCTTCTCTTATACCTTACATCTCCATTCCTGTTTCCTTGATTTCTTGGTGCTCTACATTCCCTTGCAAAATGGCCCCTTCTATGACAGTTAAAGCATTCAACATTAGTTTTATCAAAACCTACAAGTTCTTTGCCATTGAAGATTAACTTTCTTCTAGTCTTCTTATAAAATCGCTTAACCCTCAGAGAGAGCATGGCCACCTGCCATTTAAGGTCTATTTCTTCCAAATCATCATGATCAATCTGCTCTAGGTCTTCATCATCTAGTTGTGGACTATTTGACTGATTAGCAAAGAATGAGAACATTAGATCATCAGTATATGATGATGAAGAGGCTTGTCCCTTAGAATTATGGCTTGATGCAGTAGAAACACTATTAGCGGTATTAACTTCATTACTGTTGCTAGTGTCTTATGCAGAGAGAAAGGCCACATTCTGAGAGTTTAAAGATGATCAAGAGGAACCTTTGATATCAGCTTCAAACACTTTTAGGTTATTGTATAGATCATCAATATCCAAATCATCTATACCATCTTTGTTCCTTATAATCAAGGCTACATTGTTCCATGATGAAGGTATAGCTCTTAAAAATTTCTGATTTGCATCTTTATTAGGAACAGCTGCACCATGAACTTCTAGAAGGCTGATACGTTTTTGAAACCTATCATATGCTTTATCTAAGCCTTCTGCGTCAGATACAAAAAAGTTTTCAAATTGTTGCTTCAAAACAGTCTTCTGCATCTTCTTAGATTCATCATTGCTACCAAATCTACTATTGATAGCAGCCCACAAAGACTTTGCATCCTTTATTCGATGGAACCTCAGTTGATACTCATCAGGAATAGCCAAAAGCAAAATGCTTTTAGCTTTTCTTTCTCTTTGTATTTGTAATAGTTCTTGAGCAGTCTTTAGATGTACTTCAGTTTCAATACCTTTTTCATCAGTTGTTACTTGTATAGGACCATCACCATTTAAGATTACTTGCTACAAACTATAATCTGTGTTAGTGAGATACTGCTCCATTCTTATGCTCCAAAGGGTATATTCACCCTTCTTGAGGATAGGAAGTTTTACAGTAGACACCATTTGAGGAGATTCTACTGGTGCTATTTGTGTTGCAGGTTCTTCACCAGACATTGTGTATTATAGGAAGAGATCTAGATCTGATAAAGTTCTTTTTATTCAGAGTTTCTCTACAAGCTTTGATACCACTTGTGAAGTCCCAATGAAACGGATCTTTTTTAGCCTGTTAAAGCTTAGTTAACTTGGATAAATCAAAACTAACTATATGAGAAGCTATGATTGTGAATACTACAAGTTATGCGGAATCTAACTTGCAATACTAAGAAAAACAATGAATATTAAACTTGAATATATTGATTGCAAATATTCTGCCTAGGTTACAAAATAACTAACTATAAATTGATATGTGTTTGCTGTGTAAATTGATATCTCTAACTATGCCATAGGGTTCCTTTTATACACTAAGGAAACCCTAATGGGCTTACAAAACGAGTCAAGTGATCATGCATATCTATTCCTAATATAACTCATGCATATCACTTTAGCAGTACTAACTATATAATACTAACAGTACAAAATATTAACTAACAGTACTAACTGAACTGGCAGTACTAACATTTGTACTAGCAGCACTAACTATTATAACTAGCAGCACTAATGACTTAGACTATTTTCTAAGTTCTTCAATAACAACATCAAGTTGAACCAGCAGTACTAACTTCCAAAGCTAGCAGTATTAAATTGAATCAGCAGTACTAAGTTGTAGAAGTCTATAATTCCCAACATCAACTGTGTCTGGTAGCTTTCAATGCCGAGTTGAAAGTCTTTAACCCTCTGTCGAATCACTAAGTTTCGGGTCCATAGTTTGACAACGGTAGATAGCATCCGTTTGTCTAAACCAGGAAGATGATCGAGATGACCTTACAGAAGAAGCAGATTCAGATCTTCAAAGTTACTAGGATACAAGTTCTTGAAATCTTTTTCAGCAATTGTGTGTTCTTGGAAATCAGCTCTTCGAAGGAAAAATTTTCTCAAGTAGTCATACCCGTATCTTGAGTAGGCTTTGACCCTGATGACACTGAGAATCTACATGTGTGTTCTGACTTCTTTACGACGCGATGTAGAGTCATGTCGGTCAATATAGAACTTCTATCGATTAAACCACCAGTGGGAGATGCCATATGTTGCACTGATGTCATAGGTACACACATCATCAATACAAATGTGCTCCGATACTAGCAGTTCAAGACCGAAGTCGGGATACCTAGCAGCCTTCATCTTGGAAATCGATAGTTCGAGACTGCTTCCCTTGCTGCCATATCTCAAGTACTCCAAGTAATTGTTAAAGAAGAATTGTGTTTGAATAGTAACATGACCTGGAGGACCACCAAGAGGCAGTAGTCGGTTGACATCGACTCTGACTTGAGCTCCTTCTGGATTCGTCCAGTCAACCTAATCTATGAGCATCTTGTAACACTCCTCCATCTGGAACTGAAGGTGAATGACATCTGGGTATAATACTTTAACAACTTCATAAGCCTGCCCTTTAACAACTTATTTACCTTTTGGCAGTACCAGTTCATAAAGGTTGTCATATCTTTGATCTTTGCAAGCAACTAGTTCTCAGCTGGGGGCTCATAAGTTATGGCCAACATAGAAGCCCAGTTGTTCACAACATCTGACTTGTTGGAAGAAGGAATAGTCCAGGCAGGTTCAGGAGTCGCTGGTCTTTCCTCTTCAGGTAGTGGTTCCACCAGTCTTTTCTCGAGTCAGCTTTTAGTTGGTGATCATTCTCGGAGTCTTCATCATCAGACAAATGTACCTGCTCTTCGGGAATGGAATCATCCTGCATCATATAGTTAGTTGGAGATAACTCTTAAGCCCCAGGGATGTCAGCTGACTCATATTGAGTGTCAGATGTCGTTCAATCCATAGATTGTGAAGCTGAGGCTATAGTCTTGGATGAACTTGGAGCTTTATTTCCTTGTTGTTGTGCAAATCCAAATGTACCAGTAGATGGAGGAGGAGGAGGTGGGGGAAATTAAGAGGATCTTGATGCTCTAGTAGTACCTGGAGCACCGGATGCGTCTGCTAGAGGAGGTGGTGGAGGTAGTTGTATAGGTGGAGACCCAAGAGGAGTTCTTGGTGACTCACGTCTCTTTCTTTTCTTCTTACGTGCTTCTTCCTGATCAGCTAAACATTGATTTGAATAGTCTAGCTCCACTGACTTTTGTAGAGATTCATACAAGTCATTATGAACTTCATGAGTCTTGTAGGTGCTGTCTTCAAACATCCGTTGTTGAAGAATTTGCTTCATATCAATGGTGGGCAGATCCCTGAAGCAAGCTCGAAGTGGAGCTTGCATTGCCCAGTCAACTGCATCAGTGACTATCTCATTAACAACTTTGCTCACCTGGTGGGGAATATTGAGATTCTCTAATTTGTACAGCCTGAACCCCATGTTTATCCAACCTTTCCTCCAGGGCTAAGTTGTTTTGTGTCAAAACCGCAATATTTTGTTCAAGCTTACCTATGCGACGAACTAGGATCGGATAATGTGAGGAATCGCCTCTATATCTAAAGAATTCGGTTAACAATTATTGATACCCAAGAAATAAAAATAATAGCCTTTAGCTATCTCAGCGTAAGGAGTGAGCCATTCACATGTATCTATTCCTCATAAACTGAAGTTAAACGAGTGGTCCTTTGTCGCCTTATCTGGAGCATTGAGATCCGGTAATTAAATTATAAAAAATAAGTGGTACCAGTAGCATATTAAATTCTAAAACAGTTTTTGTGATGCATTCCCGAGACCGCATAGTAAGTATTAGGGAATTGCCAATATAAGAGGCACTAGGATTAACCCATGTTTTAAAACCTGAAATTGTTAATGAAGGTCACACCGATCATATACCTATCGCACACCCTATGCCATAGCACTCATTATTAGTGCAGGATACCCCTAGTACAACCCTCCGAGCCTATCCTTTTTTCACGGTTCTCATAATTTTCTGGTGGATTTCCATAATTAAAAATGAAGAGCATTGTCAACCCTTTAACCACTCGTCACACCTAAATCGCCTTAGCCTACTTGTCTATACTACATTTTTAAGTACAATTATTTGTGTTTAACCCAAGTTAATTATTAGAGGTACAACACGGATGCTAAGCCTATTATCCTTGTAAATACGATTTGGGACTATTGTGATTCAAGGTAGTATTAATTCGCGGAAGAATGAGAAGAAACGTTAAGTCAATACCCCATATAATTTGTTAGATGATCTCCAATTATTTTGATCCACCTCAACTTCGGTCATTATAAGATTTAAAATCAGAGCATGTAAAATCTCAAGTGAATGGGTAAGTGTTATAAACCCAATGTATGGTAATATTATTAAAAAATGAAAAAAAATGAGAAAAGAAAAAGAAGGAGATTGATGTAGAGTTGTGTAGAGTTTGTATATCTTTGTCCGAGTCTTAGCTTAGCAACCATGCCAAAGTGTTTTCGTGTAAATAATTAGCTAACCCTTCCACTCCAAATTCACCCAAAGCCACCCAAATGTATCCCATCTGTTTTCGTTTCTATTTTATGTTATCTTACACTTACACCCCACAACCCTTTAAAAGACCTCTTAGATAGTAATGAATAATGCTTGCAACCTAGCTTAGAGGTGTTGATCCTTTACCAATCATATGGGTAATTTATATGCTTATGACATAAATGAGCGTTGATTTTCCCATCCCCCTTATGTAATAATTTATTATACACACTATTGAAAGAGATAAACCCAAACACTTATGCAAGGTGCTAATGATACTTTTCCGGCTGTTAATTAACGAGTTCTAGATTATAAGGATGTGTTGTAAAATACTTTTAAGAGTAGATAAAAATGACCCCATCATATTGTTAATGCCATAGGTAGAAAAGCCCATTTGCTTGAGACAAGCAAATCCCAAGTGTAGGGTATTTTGATGAGGTGTCAAATTATACACTGTAATTAGAAACGATTCGCAGTGCATTTAACCCTCTAAATCCATGCCTATATGCCCCAAGTATTAGGCACTAAATCGTTTCCTTTTTAGGTTTTAGCATTTGAAGACAATTAGTAAGAATTACACGTTACTTGGGCTCATTTGGAGAAAAACAGACACGCAAAACGGACCTAAACACCAACATTGCACAAGAATTCTCTACAGAGGCTGGAGAGGGCGTCACAGATATAACGTGACGCCGACACAGTATACGAATAACAAGACGACGACACTAGATTCCACGATGATGTGAGAGCATACTACCCGACCATTAACTAGAATATACACATCATGACGGCGTCACGATTAAAACGCGACGCCTTACCATAGCTAATTTACAAATATATACAACCCGAATTATAGGTTATAAGTGTAAACTTAAGAAAAAAAAATAGGGTACGAAACCCTAGTTCGTTTAGCAGCTGATTAGGGACGAATTTAGGCTAAAAACCCTAAATTGTATTAACTCTTGTTTTAATCAAGTAAGGATTTTTATTTAATCATTCAATATACTATTGTTTATTAATGAATCAATTATGTTTCTTGCCTTTATCTAGAACCATGCTTGGCTAAACCTCCTATTGTGATATTATTATGATTGTATGAAAACTAGAATGTAGAGTCTTAGATGTGTTTCTTCTTGTTGATGGAAGAGCAATTTAGGTCATAAAAACCAGCTTTTGTCTGTATCGGGCTGTTGATAATGTACCTAGGAAAACATGATTGTGTAGAAAGGATACCATCGGGTAAATAGTCTTCAGTACTACCTTGCCCCCAAAAATTGTTCATCACTTTAATATATTTCACATGCACAGTTACCCCATAGGGCCTTGTAATTTCTTCAAACTACCTTACTTGAGAGCGATCTCAAACAGAATACTAATTAGACGGCGGTTTCGTGTAATTCGTTCGTGGCTTATGGAAATAATTACCCATATCATCACAATTGTGATAAAGCAACAACACTAGGAGAAGCAATTATAAGATTAATACATGATTAAATAAACACAATCAATTATATATTTATGAATATCACCAGTAGTTTTAGATTTATCATTTAGTTTAATAGCTAAAACCACCACCTCTCCAACTTATATGATTTTTACCATGCTTCCATAAAAATAAATTAAAAATACAAAACTAATCTTCCCTCAACCCTAAGAAATTCTGTTAGAACCGTGATCAAGCCTTCCAACATATTCCCTCGATAAAAAATGCGAGGAACATAACAAACCCCCCCCCCCGAGTCTTGCCTATACTACTACTACTACAATGATTAGGTGCTCTGCCTAGGGAGTTGTAAAACTTCGTGTAGAAGTCTAAGGATGACCGCATCAGGGACGAAAATTTTTAATAGAGATACGGTTACTAGTCTTCGAAATAAGCGTGAAAAAGGAAGACTTAGCACCTTGAGACATCGAACGTGAAACAAAGAACGAATTAACAAACTCGAAAGTATCAGTCTTTATGAGTTCCCAATATTTCTTCATAAAGGTGAACGAGAAACCATCAGGACCAGGGGCTTTGTTGCTACCGCAATCCAAAACAGTTATCTTAATTTTGTCTAACGAGATATGTGTCTCCAAGGAATCGCGATAAAGAGAAGTAAGACTAGTAAAATATATCATTGGAGAAAAGACCACTTAGGAATCATGAGCTTGGAATTTGTCTTTGTAGTAGTTAAAGAAGGCTTCCTGATCGTATAATGATTTGCACATTCTTGATCAGAGCCTGTTGTTGGTAATAGACTTGGATACTTCAAAGCGAAGGGAGTAGATCTGAAATAACACATAAAATAATCATTTGGGTTAGCATGGAGCGTAGGGGTAGACCCTACAAACTGGCTCCGGCGTAAGAATCAGATATCATGGTTATGGTATGTGTTTTTAAAGAGAGAAAGTAGTAAGTGTGTAAGAACATACCTTAATTGTGCGAATGAGGCGGCCCATGTGCGATGGTTATACAAGAGCGGGAATAAAACGAATTGTTAGTCCTTGATTGTTCCATATTATATTATGTTTTGTTTTGTAGCTCGGATCTTGTTTCGACTTCTCTGAATCTGAGTTCCTCGGAGGCATGAGGCTTATCGTATGGATATACTTCGTTGTGAATTGGTCGATTCCCATTAATTGTAGCCCTAGTGGACTTTACGCCATGAACACCCTGAAGCATTTTTTTTACAGCAGTCTAAGCAGGCTCTAGCCGTGAGGATGGGTACTCCATCAAGGCCCCTCACTCTTAGTGTTATGATTAGTCTCATCGCAGCATAAGGTATCAACTCTGTTTTCTTCTCGTAAGATATTTTGGCATTGCTTTCTTGCATGGTCTTTTTCAAAATTATAGTACGGTAGTCTCGAAGGCATTTGGTTCCACGCGTTTTGTTTTCAACATATTTGTATTTTTTAGTGGGGCACGTGTACGGTCCAGATTTTCCTGCCCTTTGGGTATAAAATGTTCGCCCTTCTCCTCTTTCTTTACTTTTACCATATTTCTAGAATATTCCTGTTTCTGCCATCGCGTTCTTGCCATATTTCGGTGATCTTTTTTCTACGCTTCACAGGTTCGTTGTCTTTCTTTGTGTTTTCTTTTGCTTCACCATGTCAAAACTCAATATGGCTATGGCTACTTGTACCGTTACAGAAGAACTTTATCGACAATTTCCACATTCCCTCTTGCTATTAACCTGTTCGTCTTGATTCTTGATGACATCAAATAACGTCACTTTATTTTATCATTTATCCAATCTATTTTGCCCACTTTTATATAATTATTGCATTATTTGGTACTTAATTGCTTAAAAGTTGATAAATGCAGTAATTCAGGAGTGTTTTGTGAAGACAAGCTAAAAGTCGCATAATTTGGAGCTAAAACGAAGACATTTGAAGATTGCTGAAATTACACCAATACGGCATATCTAACTACGGCGTATCCAACTTAAGAGATACGGCGTATTTGCGCCAAGACTTCACAAGAAAACGTGTTTGACCAATTCCCAATATGGCGTATCCATGCTGTCTACATACGCCGTATTCATGAAGATAACTATTCGAAGATACAGTAAATCAAGTAAATTAGGAATGATATCAAAGATTTATTACGAATGTAGCATGCACTACAAGGAATCCAGCCCAATACGCCGTATTGACCTTGCTGGATACGGTGTATCAAGTCTTTTTTAGACACTATAAATAGAAGACTCAAAAACGAGTTTTCAGTGTGCAATATCATATTCTTTATACCATACTCACTAAAGACGAATTTTAGAAGAGAAGATCAGCCACCAAGGTCAAGCATTGATCACGAATCCATAGAAGACATCGTGTAATTTTTACTCTCTTAATCGTTTGATTTTCAATTGTTTGATTACGCTTGTATAATTACAATGGTTGTGGGCTAATACCCTCGGGTATTAGCCATCTTAATGAAAGTTCAATGTTTGGTTTGTTTTAAAAATCAATTTCTTAATTTATCATTGATTGTTTAATTATGTTTATCACCTCATACTTGTTTATGTGTTTGAATATGCGACCTATCATTCAACTGGGTCTAGTGATATGGACCAAGTAATCTAGATACCGGGATAGCTCTCCATATCGTGTTTCATATGTCTGGACCAATAGGATCACAAATAACGTTCTGTCTTTGTCTTTGAATTATGAGCTTAGTTGGACCGGTAGGTGACCCGTTTATGTTTCAGCAATCATGCTCTTAATTTACTTATAAAGATTGGAATAGTGGACTACCAGTATATAAAACACCGTCAAACAATAAGTGGGTAAAGTCCCGTTGGGCTAGGGTTTTAACAGGATCACCACTGCTTTTAATTCTCCTAGATAGATTATAATAAAAACTAAAGGAGCTTTATGCGGATGAACTTTAAATGTGTCAAGATAATCGTGTCTAGGTCTTAGATGATGTCCCGCCTAAGTCTTAAGAATGATATGCCGCTTCGAGATAAGTAAATCATTGCACTAAAACAAACAAACCATCATTAGAACCGGATTAATATGGCTAATTACAGTTTCTATCATTTGGCTGTACGCTTTTTCTATCTTCTTATCTTCCTCTTTTGTGTTTTATTTGTATTGAATTGGTTATATGTTCCCCAAACCTGTGCCAGTCCCTCAGCTAAAACCCCGCGCAATATCTTTAGACCACGTAAATAGCCAATAGGTTTAACTAGTAAATAAACTAATTAAAATACTGATTAATTAAAATACTGATAGAATATATTTCCACTCTTAGTGTTCGACACCCTACTTACCGCGAAACTCCATCTTGATAGGGTAGCACCTGCTTCCGTTAAAAGTTTGTTTTAGGTTTGTGTCGGATAAAATAAATTTAAAACTGATAACCGAATAATTACCGCCAACACGACAGCACAACACTTACGTCGTAAGCTATGATACACAAGCTCATTTAAATTAATAATAAAAAACAATTAATATAAAAAAAAATAAATAATAAACGGCTTCTTTTAATAAAAAAATAAAAATTAAAAAAAAAAAAAAAAACGAAACGGGAAAGGAGTGACAACCCCTAAATTTTCCACCGTATCAATAATATAGCCGTTTTCGTTTAGATAATTTGAATTTTTGAAAGTTTCGTTTAACTTTTATGTTTAACCGGGAAGTTTTCCCGCTTTATCTGAGAATCGTACCGCCCTCGGGTATTAGAACCAAACCGGGACACCTAACGTAGTAGTATTTTGGCAATAGCCACGTTTTTATATTTCAATGAAATATTTAAAATTTCATAATTTTTGATGATACTGTTATTCGTTTCGTTACTTACGTGAATCATGATTTATTTAAAATATGAGCATATACATGGAGGACTTGGTAATTAAATCAAACATGAAGCACTAGTTTCCTAGAATGTTGGAGACCATTTTGGTCCCCCCCCCTCCCCTAGCTCACGTCTAAATAAACACCCTTAAAAACCTTAGATGCCAAATTTGAATTTCAAAACAATAAGATAAGATTCTAACTAACCATATGTCATTGGTAAATTGTGATTGGTAGATAATTTTGGTCCCCTCTCCCCTTTGTCTATCCCAATCCCACGGGCACACAACTAATCATACATGCACACTCTTAGTGTGTGAAGCAATTGTGCATATATACCATTTACATCTCATTTTCTCATTCATATCTCACACACACACTTAACATTGAGTTTTCTTTTCCTCACTTGTTCTTCCTTACCTACGAAAACACCCACACACATACATTAACTCATAACTTTTCATCTTTGATCAAAAACTCTTAAAGATTTGTTGAAATGTTTGTATCATATTATCATGTCGGGTAAGAGCGAAGACGACAACATTTGGGTTATATTAGTCTTGTTCATCCTTCTAAAAACCTTTAAACTTTGTAAGTCTTTAAATCATTTAATAACTTGTACTTTCATAAACATCTTTGATGCATAAACATTTGTTGTACATAACTATGTTCTTTACACTAACCACACAAGATCTTTAATACTTCATACACCTTATAAAGGTTAACATTAGATGTATTTTCGACAAATATATAACAATAAACATAATATAGTGTGTGGGTAGGCGGAGGGTAGGGGGAGTATGGGGGGTGAGCAGGTTATTTTCTTTAATAAAAAAAAAAAAGTTTTAAAACTTAAAAAAGCATATGTATTCGGCTTATGTAAATACTTTATTGGAATGCTTATTCCTGATTTATTTAGCTTAGTGGGCTTATGTTTGGTTCGGCCCAACTAGAAAAGAAAGGAGAAGTGTTTGTTTAGCTTATTTTGTTTCGGCTTATATATATTAGCTTATTTTGAAAGGACAAATGGCGAACTTATTCGGCTTAATAAATAAGCCCGAATATGGTTTGCTTGGGCTTTTAGCCGCGTCCCACATCCAAAGCCCGACACCACGAGCTTATTCTTGAGCTTATGTGGTTCGGCTTAATTTACTTGGGCTTATCAAGAGCTTATTGTAGCTTATTGATGAACCGAGAACTTATTTAATACCTTTTTGCATATAGGGCTAGTTGTAAAGGATTTTGATTGATCGAACTTGGGAAATGTATATTGAAAATGAGTTTTGATTAAAGTCTATGACTTTGGAAAGTGTGTAAACACGAACGGGTCATGCCGAAATTTTATAAAAATTATATACTTAGGATAAATTGTGAAAATATATTTTTATAAGATTTTTTCGAAAAACATATTATTTAAATAGCATATAGTTAACCATGAAAATAAATTAAAATACCTATTTACGTTTTTCTACCTACGTATTTAATTTAAGAACCGACAGTTAAGCGTGCTCGTGTGAGGGAAGCACTAGCATGGGTGACCTGCCGGGAAATGGATAAATTAAAGATATAAAATCATCATTATTAAAAGGTTTTAAATCAATATTTGGGTTTATTGGGTAAAGAGCCGAACAATGCGATAAATATAAATATATATATTACGTAAATATAAATATATAGTTTTATATATTTAATATTACTATATACCAACAACCACATTACGATCACTAACGTTTTATTAACAAAGTATTTTAAGTAAACTTTGATGCATCGTCCGCATTATTCTTATCATTCCGATTCTAAGACGAAACCTATATTCTCCTAGGTTGCATTCGTGTACCGTTGTTCGTTTCCGCGTGATCATATTCCTAGACGTTTACCCTATCACTTCACCAACTCAAGGTGAGTTCATAGCCCCACTTTTACTCGTTTTGAATAATTGTTTTATAACTTGGGGTGAGAAACATTGCTTGTTTTAAAACTGGACACAAGTACTATACGTGAGAAATTTCCCGTTTACGTGTTGCCTAAGTAGCGTTTAGACCACTATTGCCTGAATAATCATGAACCGTTAATTACCTTTAACCGACTGGCTGGTTAAGTGAGCGCGAGTGAATAAATAGATCTATTGGGACTAATTATCCCTATCCGGGTAAGAAGCACTTACTAGTCCGAGTTTGCCAAGGACTAACGGATATATGTCATGTCAAAACTGGTTAGGTGGTCTTTGGTCGGACACCTGTAAGGGCAAGCAATTATTTGGCATGTTATATGCTACTTTCCACTATTAGCTTCGGTGTCATGAGCTTAGCGGAACGTAAATACCTTTTTATGTGAAGTTGTATCTGTTATAACTGTCGCATACGTTTTGATAAACTTGTGGTCCACACTAATTACGTTTGAACTAAACCTATGAATTCATCAACTTTATGTTGACGTTTTAAGCATGTTTTTCAGGTGCTTAGCTTTGGACTTCTCTGATGTGTTATATGGAGTCTACGTGCAATATTATATCATCTTTCAAGACTTTATTATCATTCATACTCGTTGTCTTTTGAAAACTTAATTATGCTTCCGCAACGTTTTAAATTTCATTTCAAATCTTGTAAGACTTATCCATTTTTAATTGAATACATTGAGTTATGATTTTCAAAACGTCCATTAGTGGTCGTTCTTTGTACTTTGTGTGATGAATATTATGACATCACGCCCCCGGACAAGTATTCCGTCCAGGCCCCGTTTAGGGGTATGACATACAACGCATCCCAACCCAACCCATGCCAACCCAACCCATACGATACATACGGCTCACAACACGGTGTTGGCGGTTCTTCATCACACCTAAATAACAACCAACCTTTGTCTCCAATTAATCCGTTTAATATTGATGATATGCCAAAGTACACCCTTGAATTTTCTCCGTCTCCGTCTATGCCTACTGTTCGTGAGGAGTCTCTCCGTGAAGAGGCCCCGGCCCCAACGAGGAAGACGATAAAAGACACCAAAGCAAAAAGACGGTTCAATATGACGAGGATAAACAGTGTATTGCATTGACTGTAGAAGAAGAAATTGCATTGTGCAAAGGTTGGGGTCGTATATCCACAAATAGCGTTGTTGGTAATTCGAGAAATGAGGTTGGGTTTTATATTGAGATTTTAGAACACATGAAGACAAATTGTCCTATTGCCAATCGTCGGACCTACGATATGATAAACGGGAAATGGAATATTATGTGTCCTAAAGTTGCTCAATTTTGTGGTGTTTATGATAACGTCACTATGATGGCGAGGAGTGGAGCCGGTGATGAGGATTACACCCAACTGGCACTCACCGAATATCAATTTGAATATGGAGTACCGTTTACACTTGTTCACTGCTTTGGTTGAACTAAGAGGCCAGAAATGGAAGAAAGTGGAACTTTTAAACTTTGAAGCATATATAGTAGACAAGAACAAGAGATACAAGTCTTCAGGCTCTAGTTCGTTCAACACACAGTCATAACATGGTAGTTTTATTTTAAATACAGAAGCTGGAGACGACGAGGAAGCGGATGTGTAGGAGGTTCAACAAATAATTGGCAGGGACATGGTAAAGGAGAAAGCGTCGGCGTCATCGACATCTTCAGCATCTGGCAACGAGGATGCGTTGGCTAGGTTGATGGTCAACGAGTATGTCGATCTCACCACGCCCTATAAGGAAAGAAAGTCACATAATGTTGAAGCGTTTTTGGAGATCAGAAAGAAAGAGCTGCAACTAAGGGAATAAGAGTTCAAAATGCGACAAATGAAATAATGTCGTCAAGATTTACACTTCTACTTGCATCCTATTGACCATTTGACTGGACCATGGCTCGAAATGGCCTTAGATATGAAGCGGGCGGTCAAGGAGCGGTGGGATTTACAAAATTAGTTTAGGATTTTAATAATCTATGTAACGTTTTTTTAAGGGTTATTATACAAAGAAGTTACTATACTTTCCCAAAAAGTTCGCCTAAGTTACTAAACTTTTATTTTGTTCACTTAGGTTACTAAACTTATGAAACATGACATTTGGGGTTACTTAACTTTCAAAAATATACGTAAACATCATTGAACTTGTAAAAACATGACATTTATGTTACTTAACTTACCTAAAAATATACATCCAGGTTGCTCGGATTAACATTGAAATTATGGGGGTGTATGTTTATCAAAAGTTCAGTAACCTAAGTGAACAAAATGAAAGTTGAGTAACTTAGGCGAACTTTTTGGGAAAGTATAGTAACTTCTTTGTCTATTAACCCCTATTAAGAATGCAAAAGTACTATTGTACTAAGAAAAAGAAAACTATTTCTTCTAGAATTAACACTGCATTTAAATCAATTCTATAAACAAAAGTTTAATTTTCTTATATATAAAAAATTAGGTTGAAATGTAAGGTGGTGTGGCCATTAAAAGTGAAAAGTGAGAGGGTGTAAGGAGAGGTAAATGAAGAGAGAAAGTTGAGATGACGATGAGATGAAAGATGAGTGGGTGTGAGCATTCAGGTAGTCTAAAAGTAGTATCCATCATTGACATAATGCACTTTTGATGTAGATGCTTAACATTTGGATTCTATGTTTGAAGTGATGGGTCCTCAGAACAAGACTTAGAGTGTTGGTAACCTTATTTCATTTTGGAATGATACGTGGATAGGTAACTTTCCGCTCAGGAATAAATATCCAGAGCTGTACCGTTTATCTAGAAATTGTGACGAAATGATTAATCAATTGTACTTCTCTCCGGATGGGTCTCTTATATCTTGGAGTCTGGATTTTTCGATGTTGTTATCTCCTTACGAATCTCGTGAAGTTGAATTCCTTCTTCTTATTCTGAGGAATGCAAATTTGGACATCTCTACCAAGGACTCCATTGTTTGGAATCTATCTCCGGTTGGTGAGTTTTCGGTGTCTCAAGCTATATACATTATGTTGTCTTGAATTCTAATTTGGCTCCCCCTTGGGCTAAATTAATTTGGAACAATATTGTTCCTTCCAAGATACAAATCTTTCATTGGTTGGTAATTCAAGGATGAATCCCAATGAAGTTCGTATTAGATGGCTAAGTTATGTTAATTTGACTGATGACCGTTGACCGTTGACGGTTGATCGTTGACTGTTGACTTATTCGGCCCAAACCTAATTGTGGGTTTGGGTCCATTCTGTTTTAGGGTTTAGATTGCTTACTTATTAAGCCATGTATTTAGTATAAATACATAGCCAATCTTTATTATGTAATCACAAAAACACAATCAATAATATATTATCTTTGCTATTTTTTTACAATTTGTATTGTGAATTAAGGTTTCTAACCCAACATAAAATAGTTGTCCTCCGGTCATCGGCTACTCGTCGATGATTTCGGAGGATCCAGAACCTAATTTTACATTTTTCGCTTTATAATTTTGTGTTTTAATAGTCTTTTTATCCAATTCAAATAAAAACCCTAGAAAACCAAAAACTATAGCCGTCATAACACTTCTCATACATGTTGATTTAGCCATCAACAAAAAAATTATGTCATCAGCATTACTCTTTGTTTTACCGCCGGAGATGATTGTCGTTTTTTCGCAAATAGTTGGTCGTAAAATTGTTGTTCCTACCTAAAGGCAAAGCAAGCCATGACGTAAAAAAATGTCACGCAAAGGAGGAAGCCGCAAGCGATAAACAACTATGCCGCAAAATACAGTTATGATTCCGTTCCAACAAAGAACAACGAAGATGACAGAAGAAGATAAGAAGAAGCGGCTTTCAACATATGTTCCAGTTTGTCCGTTCGAAAGTCTGCCGCTCAAACTGCGAGGGAGTATTAGATGGCTAAGTTATGTTAATTTGACTGTTGACCGTTGACCGTTGACCGTTGACCGTTGACTGTTGACTTATTCGGCCCAAACCTAATTGTGGGTTTGGGTCCATTATGTTTTAGGGTTTGGATTGCTTACTTATTAAGCTATGTATTTAGTATAAATACATAGCCAATCTTCATTATGTAATCACAAAAACACAATCAATAATATATTATCTTTGCTATTTTACAGTTCGTGCTCGAACAACGTGGAGTTGTTCCTTTTGGTCAGGAAATTAATTGTGTTTAGTTTTTTTGATAAAGTAGAGTCACTGGACCATATTCTTTTGCATTGTCCTCGCTCGTTTGATATTTGGACAACTTTATTTTAAATCGGTGGAGCATTCTTTGGATACTTCCTTCGTCATTGGCCGAAGGCATTTATTTTGATTCAAGTTAATAAAAGTAAATATTGTAATGCGACTATTTTTATGTCTCATGTTTCTATATTAAAGTTACAAAATGTTCTATATCAAAATTCTAATTCTAAACCGCCTCTTTTTTTTTTGAACGACAATATTAGAATATGATAATTCACCATTGAAGGCTAATTGATTTGCTTCCCTTACAATTGATAACAACTATCCTATATATAAGATACAAAAGATCATTCTAGAATCATTACTATGGGCTTAGGCCCAATACAAATTAATGACTAATAAATATACTTTGAATGTTGACTTGACTTGAATATTCAATGTTGACCGTTGACTTTGAATGCTGACCGTTGACTTTGAATGTTGACTTGATTTATACATGGTTAATACCCCCCCTCAGTGTGAGCGGGAGATCTTCGGACGTTCAGGCTGGAGCGAAACTCAATGAATAAAGCAGTGGGTAGGCCCTTCGTAAAAATATCTGCATACTGGAATCTTGAAGGGACATGAAGAACTCGAACTTGTCCCGAAGCAACAAAGTCACGAACAAAATGAATGTCGATCTCAATGTGTTTCGTGCGTTGATGTTGAACCGGATTTGCAGACATATAGACAGCACTAACATTGTCACAATAAACTAAGGTAGCAGTAAATAGAGGAGTATGAAGCTCACATAGCAAATTACGGATCCAAGCAGTCTCAGCAACAACATTAGCAACACCTCGATATTCAGCTTCAGCACTAGAACGAGACAAGGTAACCTGACGTTTCGCAGACCATGATAAAAGATTGTCGCCAAGAAACACACAATACCCGGATGTTGACCGACGAGTAACAGGGCACCCAGCCCAATCAGCATCAGTATACGCAGTAAGCTGAGTAGTAGATGATACATGAAGCTGCAGGCCATAATCAAGAGTACCACGAACATAGCGAAGAATACGCTTCAAAGCAGTAAAGTGCGGATCACGAGGGTCATGCATATAAAGACAGACCTGTTGGACAGCATAAGATAAGTCTGGGCGCGTAAAGGTAAGATACTGAAGAGCACCAGCAAGGCTGCGATATAAGGTTGGGTCACTGACAGGGTCACCATCCGAACCAAGCTTGGACTCTGTATCAACAGGGGTCCGGCACGGGTTACAATTTTGCATATGAGCTCGCTCAAGAATTTCCTCTGCAAATTTTGATTGAGACAAAAACAAGCCAGTTGCCGACCGCTGAGCAGAAATACCAAGAAAATAATTGAGTGAACCAAGATCCGTCATAGCGAACTCACTGTGGAGGGAAGTAATGATCCGTTGTAAAAATGCTGAAGACGATGCTGTAAGAATAATATCATCCACATAAAGCAACAAATAAGCAATGTCAGATCCTCGATGAAAGACAAATAAAGAGGAATCAGTTTTACTATGCTGAAAACCGACTCGTGTAGCATAACTAGCAAAGCGCTGAAACCAAGCACGTGGAGCTTGCTTAAGCCCATACAAAGACCGCTGTAGATGACAAACATAATTAGGTTTGTTAGGATCAACAAACCCAGGAGGTTGATGCATATAAACCGTCTCAGATAAGTGACCATGAAGAAAAGCGTTTTTTACGTCAAGCTGATGAATGGGCCAGTCACGAGAAACTGCAAGACTCAAAACAGTACGAATGGTAGCTGGTTTAACCACCGGACTAAATGTCTCATCACAATCAATACCCTGCTGTTGACTGCGTCCGTTTGCAACAAGACGAGCCTTATACCTGCTTAATGAGCCATCTGCTTTAAATTTATGTTTGAAAAGCCACATAGAACGAACCACATTAACGTTAGCTGGACGAGGTACAAGAGCCCATGTTCCGTTACTAATTAAAGCATTATATTCATCTAACATAGCTTCTTTCCAGTGAGGATCACGAAGAGCATGAACATGAGAGCGAGGAAGCGGTGAAGTAGTGGTAACATGACAATTCATACGTTCAAGCGGTTTGAAAATGCCAGCTTTAGCGCGAGTGACCATTGGATGGGTAGACATGGTTTGTGATGAATTATTTATGGGAATTGGAGTATGGCTATCTACCGTTTGGGCATGTGATTGTGTTGGAGCCGAAGTTGGGATTGGTGTTGAGCTATGAGATGGAGGGGTATCGGGTTGTGGTGGGATTGGTGTTGAGCTATAAGAGGGATGGGTATCGGGTTGTGGTGGGCTGGTTGGAGGGGTTATATGATGGGGCGTAATTGGGGTGTTTGGTTCATTCATGTGTTGGACAAATGGTTCGGTGGTGGGAACATTGGTTGTAGTTTGTATATGTGGTAAAAGGAAATCATATGTTGGTGTATTAGAAGGCGTAACATTTCCAAACGGAAAAACGTCTTCATCAAACCGCACATGTCTCGAAATAATAATTTTATTGGAGGCTAAGTCGAGACATCGATAACCACGATGATTGGCGGGGTAACCAAGAAAGATGCAAGGTGTGGAACGTGGTTCTAGTTTATGTGAAGCATCAACATGAGGATAGCAAAGACATCCAAAGACACGCAAATCTTCATATGTGGGGGTTTGGTTATAGAGTTTGGTGAATGGTATTTCATTATTAATGGCGGTAGAAGGTAATCTATTTAAAAGGTGAGCAGCCATATTAAGAGCTTCCACCCAGTAAGATGGAGGTATGTGAGCTTGAAAGAGTAATGTACGGATAAGGTTATTAATGGTGCGAAGCATACGCTCGGATTTACCATTCTGTTGCGAAGTACGAGGGCAAGAAAACCGAAATTGTATGCCATTTTGGCGGAAAAGTTCATGGAAACGGGTGTTGTCATATTCGCCACCATGGTCACACTGCAAGGCCTTGATGTCGACATTAAATTGTCTATTCACGTAAGCACGAAATGCGACAAAATTATCAAACAAATCAGATTTTTTATGCAAAGGGTAGACCCAAACAAAGTGTGAAAAATGATCTAAGAATATAGCATAATATTTAATTCCACTTTCACTTGGAATTGGTGATGTCCATATATCCGAGTGAATGATTTCAAACACAGAATCAACCAAAGATTTGGAATTATAAAACGGAAGCTTAGCATGTTTACCTAATTGACATGCATGACACAAAGTAGGCAACTTTGGTTTATGACATGAAATTAGATTTCCTGACTCTAAACGACGTAGCACATCGTCTCCAGGATGACCCAGGCGTCTGTGCCATGTAGTGGAACTAAATGAAAGCAATACTACTGGATTTTGAGACGAAGGTTGCTGAGTGACCGGGTAAAGGTCTCCCGTACTATCACAACGAAGAAGAATCCGTCCGGTCTGGTAATCCTTTACCGAAAAACCATAAGCATCAAATTCAACAGAAACATCATTGTCACGAGTAAATTGACGAACTGAAATTAAATTCTTAATTATATGAGGTGTGACAAGAATATGATTAAGATGAAGAGGCTTAGAAGATGTATGCAAAAAGCTATGTCCAGTATGAGTGACAGGAATAGAGTGACCATTGCCAACAAATACAGATGGATAAATGCTTGAATTGCTACAAGATGTGAGTATACTTGTATTGTCCGCCAAATGAGATGATGCTCCCGTGTCCATATTCCAGTTTGGATTTTGAAGAGTCATGGTATGAAATGCATGTGGAGGAGTAGGAGCATAAGAAACCGGAGCGGGAGACATAGCAGGTGCTCCATAATAATGTATAGGTGACTGTTGAGCCGAAGAACTAACAAATTGGATCGGTGGCTGATGGGTTGCCAAGTACACACAAGGATACAACGAATTGGTTGCACTATACATCATCATACTAGATGCAAAGTTTTTAATAAACGGCAAAAAGCAATATTGAATTAGCTATGCAATAATCATTATGCAAAACTTATTTAATTGGCAGCAAGCATGCGTATGAAAAACAAGGAGAGGCTATTTAGGGTTTTTGATGCTAAGTGTTTATGGCTCTGATACCATATTATAATTGGTAAAACTTCATTGAAAGGCTAATTGATTTTGCTTGCTTACAATTGATAACAACTATCCGATATATAAGATAAAAAAGATCATTCTAGAATCATTACTATGGGCTTAGGCCCAATACAAATTAATGACTAATAAATATACTTTGAATGTTGACTTGACTTGAATATTGAATGTTGACAGTTGACTTTGAATGCTGACCATTGACTTTGAATGTTGACTTGATTTATACATGGTTAATAGATAATATATCTGATGAATGTAATGGTAAGTCAGTTGTGCATAGAAGATGAATATACCTAAACTCGAATCACAAAGAAATACTAAGACTTACCCAAAATAGTATGCCTTCTTCGTTTCACAATGCTCATCAACACCCACATGAGGAAGCATCTCTTTTTGAAGAATATCACACGCATGCCTGTAAATCAATAAGCACTGTGAAAAATATCATACCTAAAATGACCATCTTATCTAAGACACTGTGAATAAGCATAATGACACCTCGCTTTCTAAAACGCCACATGCAATAAGCATAATGAGGGATTAATGTCTATAGAATAATCACCAAATAAACAAACCCCAAACACTAAAATTTCAAAGTACAACTCCCAAATTCTAAGGATCGTAAAATTATCCGCACAAAGGTAAGGAATAGGGAGGAGCATAATTCCTAATTTTTTATAACAAATGCTTCTTCCAATGAAGGCTGCCACGACTCCATCATTCGAGTATCAGCAAAATCCTAACAAATGTGCTCTAAGATAACTTTATCAGTGCTCGGAAACCATGGTTACCAAAAAAAAAAGAAAAAAAAAGATAACTTTATCAGCAACAAATTCGAGTGCTCGGATACTAATGAAAACTCATACATAAACCATATATACACTACAACATTTACCACTATCCCCAGCGACATTTCCACGCCTTCCCGGGCGACATGTCGCTGAAGATACTCATCCCGGGCGACATGTCGGCCGGGATAATTTGAAGGGGAAAGCTCGCCAGGGATTCTTTCCCGGGCGACTTTCCCGAGCTAATTCACTCTACCATGTTGTCCTGCTTTTGAACGTTCCGATATATGGAGAACAGCAAGCATGGTAAATCTAATACATCTGTGTTAGAAGATCATACGCTTTGAGCTGGAAACCCTATCAAGGAGATCCTTTAAATCTACCTGATCACAGGTACAATATTTATATTGTAAAACGGTCCTACGGAACCGAAGGTTAATCTAACCAAATCCGGATGAATGACAAAGCCATATTCGTCCACACGCTTTATTGCTAACTGTTTTATTTCAGGATTCACATAAAGATGGAGATGGTGATGCCTTATTCCAGCTGAAGTCGGATTCATTACCACATGCTCATGCTCAAACTCTACGAACATACTATCAATAAGCATCGATATTTAAGAATCATAAAGCTCAAAATAAGGACAAAGACTTCCGCATAAACTCTGATATACAAGATCTTCCTTCAAAGATATCAAGTCTATTAAGGGAGATTGTTAGCAAGCTTTCAAGATGATGCAAAGTATGAGCATGTTGGTCAAGACACAAGATCGCAAGGTGGCAAAGACGATCAAGATGGAAGGATAAAGATTTAAAGATCTCGGACGCAAAGACGAAGTCAAAAGACAATGACAAAGGCTAAAGATCAAAGATCACAAAGCATGAAGGAACAAGCCTACAACAAGATAAAGACTAAGACAAAGACAAGAGCTCAACGACAAAAGCAATATCATTGATCTCACGAAGGAGTGTCACAATGAACTCGCTTCGGGGGAGATTGTTAGCCTCAAAATATTGAGTCAAACAATGAAAGTTCGTTCATTAATTATATTAGGTCTCGGTCACTAATTAATATACGTTGTAATAGGCTAGACGGGTAAACGGGCTCTTAAATATAATCTAATAGGTCACGTGTATCGGGCGAAAGCCCAAGTAAACTCGAGCTCAACCTAAGACAAACCCACGGCCCATTAAGCCTTCTATAGGCCGGTCCACATTGGGTATTTAAACCCTTCTCCATGTGTAGAGAGAGGGTTGTTGGTCTCATTTGTAAATTTGTAAGTAAATCAACCTCCACTTTATCCTATCCCTACTTTCTCTGTAACACCCCTAAAAATGCGTGTCGCAGCGGAAGTACGTCCGGGGGAATTACTTTATAATACACAGCGCTAGATACAAGAGAACGACCTCTAAATGTGTCGTTTGAAAAATAATCTCGTTGATTTCCTTGAAATTGTTATAACATTTGTCCCATAATTGCATCACCATGAAAAAAACTTGAATGTATAGACTCCAATGCACTTCAAGTAAGCCAAGTATCTATATCACCTGAGAAAAACATGCTTAAAACGGTCAACATAAAGTTGGTGAGTTCATAGATTAGTTTAAATATGAATGTAAGTTTCAAATGAATGAATTTGTCCACTGTGTCAATCACAGTACCATGTAAAAATCCCAAAGATTTATAAAGAATGCACGACACATTTTATGTCACCAAAAGTACCAATCTTATCCCAAAGATTTATAAACGTAAATATCCATGTGAGTATAAAACAATATTTATGATTACTCTAAGCTCATGAAACTGAAGCTAATAATAAAAGTAAGAATTCATATGTATTTGTTGGGGGCCCTGTAGTCCCAACGTGATCCGACATGTTATAACGTTCGTTCCCAGTGATAGTTAATCACCTGAACGGGGGTTGTCAATCCCGAATAGATCTATTTCATAACATGCGAGCAAACAACATGCTATAACGTTCGTTTGCCCAGTGATAGCGAATCACCCGAACGGGGATTATCAATCCCAAATAGATCTATTTTATAACATTCGCGTTCACCCTCCAAGTGATTTACAGTTCATGAAGCTCTGACGTAGACTTATATATACCCATCACAAGTGTCCCCTCCAAGAACACTCGGGCAGTACCATTTTTGTCATCAGTTAAATCCGCTTAAGCTAATCTGTAATCCTTTTTCAAAAGTAAAATATGCATTCGTGACCAAAAATAAAGTCAAGTAATGTATCCCATAGTGAGCTATGTAAATGAGTATGTAAACCAATTTGTAAACAATCATGTAAATACATTTGTAAACAAGCATGTTCTCACCCCAAAAATATATGTAAAACCAG